>CM046529.1:4869084-5096612 GCA_024713555.1 Spirodela polyrhiza | reverse complement strand
TTTATTCCTCTCTATCATATCACTTCTTCGATAAAAAAGAAGCTGGTGTGGGTAGTTTTAAGATTAGTATTGTTGTCAGCAATAGGTCTCACACAGCGGATATGTAGCGCTCAGCTCTCTGGAAGAGCAGATGATGAAATTAGCTGAGGAGAGGTTGAACTCACGACTTCAATCCTCGAAAAAATTGTGATATGTAGCAGTGCCTCGTCATCTTAACTCCACAAAATGAAGAAAATAGGTACCTTGAGTCTACAAGGGTTGATCCTGAATCCACAGTATCAAGAAATTGGTTCTCTTAGTCCACATGGATATTGGAGTCCACCAATAGAAAGTAAAATATCTAAAGAAGAAGAAACTCACGAAACTCTATTAATAAAATAAGTTGAATGCCCTTGGGCTACATGAGGGCGTCCTTAAATGATATAGCCCAACTTCAACTGAATTCAAGAATGCAGAAGAACATGAGGCGTGAAGGCCTATTTGGAGTCAAGGATGCAAGCTACAAAAAATTTCTTACTGATAACACGAGGACAAGTTTTGTTGAAAAATGAGAGACTGATGCAGCTAGCCAATATGACATCTATTGGAACAAAAGACAAAGACCTGAAGATCAACTTTCCATTTTTAGATTATTTCAACATCTCGTTCACTTTCTATTTCTAGACCTTCCATATTTAGAGCACTTTCTATATTTGACACTTTCTATATTTAGGTCTCATCTTTTCTTTGTTCTCTTTCTATTTTAGACATCACCTTCCATAATCCTATTTCGTCCTATTTTAAGCCTCTTCCTATTTGTGACACTTTCTCACATTTATTTCCTTCATAATTTTTTATTTTTGTTTAAAATACAAGGTTGGCGCCCTTTTCATAGGCTTTGGCCTATTTATTAACGCCCCCATGTAGCCCAAGGGCATTGAACTTATTTTGATCAATAGAATTCGTAAGTTTCTTCTTCCTCAGAGATTTCCCTTCTACTGGTGGACTAAGGGAACCAATTCTTGATTATGTGGATTCAGGATCAACCCTTGTGGACTCAATGGATATATCCTCTTCATTTTGTGGATTAAAGACGAGGAGGCTCCACCAGATATCACGATTTTCAAGGATTAAAGTGGTGATTTCAACCTTTCCTCTGCCAACTTTGTCATCAGCTCTTTCAGAGAACTGAGTGTTACAGTTCCACTACATCATTAAATAGGCCAAAGCCTATAGGGCACCAACTTTGAATTTGAAAAGAAACCTCAAAATAGAGAAACGAAAATAGAAATGACAAGAGACCTGAAGTAGAAGGAAATATGAAATAGAAGGGGCCAAGCAAAGAAGGTCGGATAAAACAAGAAAGACTCAGAAGTAGAGAGTGATCTAAAATAAAGGGTGGTCTAGAATAGGAGACACATATATATAGTAGTTAATATGAAGGGTCGTCCAACCTAAAATAAAAAGGCTAACTTTGGAGAGTTTTGTTTTGAAATAGAAAATTCTAAACATAGAAGGTGGTGTCTAAAATAGAAAGAAAATAAAGATAGTGAGAGATATGTGGTCGAGATGTTGAAAGGATAAAAAAAATAGAAATTTGATATTTAGGTCTTTATGTCTTTTTCTCCAATGCATGTCATATTGGCTTCATCAGTCTCCCCTTCTTTAAGAAAACTCGTCCTCGAGTTGTCATTATGAAATTTGGTGTAGCTTAAATCCTTGACTCCACATGGGTTTCATGTCTCTTGTCTTCTACATATCTTGAATTTGGATGAATAAGTCTCCCCTTCTTCTAATGAACTGTTATTGAGTTGCCATTGAAATTTTGAAGGATTTAGAAACTTGGAAATTGCACTAAGGCTTCTTCAGCTCCCTTGATATATTTCCTTGTATTTCCTCCTCCTAGATCAAAAATAATTATGTCTTCATTTAGTATGTTCTCTTGGGCAACATCAGGGTTTGTCTGTCGGTGGTGAAGAGACTTTAATAATTATGTCTTCTCTTGGGCACTTTATGTCTCTTTCCTTCTAGAAGAAACTTTAATGTAGTTCAGTTTGTACCCAAGATATGCTCATGATCTCAGATTGTTAGAGTTTGTACCTAAGATCTGCTCAATATATCTATCTGTCAGAGTCTATTTCAGGTCATTTCAGTGTTAGTCAGAGTATTTTCGAAGGATCTTTCCAAAATCTCAATATGTCATAGCCTGTTTTAAGTCATTTCAGTGCTAGTCAGACTCTGTCTTAGGATCTGTCAGGATCCTCTTTTTGTGAGTGCCCCCACCCCCTTTCTAGGCCTATATAAAGGCCCCATTGTAACTACTTTTTAGTTCAATACTGTGAAAACCTTTCCCTTATGCTTGTGGATTCAAGCACCCCCTTGTGGATTCAAGGGTTGAAGACTTCGTATCTGTGGATTTAGAGGTTGATTTCTTCCCCAAGATTAGAGCTTTGTGGATTCAAGCCCAGATCTTGTTTAACTTCTGTATCACTGTTGCATCAGAATTAGCATTATGGTCTATTCAAAGCTAATGTTCTGACCTTCTAATCTGAGGACCTTAGGAAAATGATTTTTTTCTAAAACTTAATGAAGACTTTCATCTGTTGATGTAGCCTAAGAAATCATGTCAAATGAAGACATTAAAATCTTTGATCCAGGTGAAAAAAGTATAAGATATCAAGGGAGCAGTTAAAGATAACTCGAGGATGAGTTCTTTTGAAGAAGGGGAGACTGATGTAGTATAGTTTCTACCAAATTCGAGTGATCTCAAAGAACAAGAGGCATGAAGACCTATTTAGCCCAACAATAGATTTAGCATGTTTTAAATGTGTCTAAATCTTGAAATCCATTCTTTTATTATACTTTTTTGTTATTTTAATGAATTTTAGTAGTTAAGAACGTTGTAACAAACCTCTCTTAACTTTAGGGCCATTTTTAATTACTTCTAGAATTGTAGTTAAGAACGTTCTTAACAGAACCTTCTGAATTTTAAGTTTATTTTAATAGATTTCTTATTTTGTAGGATCTCTAGAGATCTGAGTTTCTTGTTAGTTAGTTATCTTTTTGGCCTATATAAAGGCCTCTCATGTAGCCCTAGAGGGAGGTCATATTTTGATGAATAGAATTCAGAGTCTTTTTCTTTTCAGAAAGTTATCTTCTTTGCTAGTGGATTTCAGCCTCCCTATTGGTTCAGAGAATTACTTTTGATCTTGTGGATTCAGGATCAACCTCTTGTGGAGTCAATGGTTGAAGTTCATTCATTATGTAGATTCAGGGTGAACGATTTTAATAGAAATCACATTTTTGTGGATTGAAGAATGAGATTTCTGTTTATCTTAAATTAAGTTACATCAAATCCTTTAGATCTCCATCAAGTCAAATTTATCCGAGAGCCATTTATCATTACGATAGGTGTCAAGTGGAAGTGCAGTGATGTATGCAGCTGAGGCATCCTAACAGACTGAGAGATTTGAACCTTGTTCCTACATGTCCTAATCAATTCGACGTCAGAACAAAGATCTATTTTATGATATTTACAAGTAAAAATATTTTTTATTGTGTTAACTATCTCTGTCATCTGTGACAGTTGAATGCACATACGAGGATACAATAAGACATCTAAAAGCTTCGCCGTATCTTCGAGGATCTATCTTTAAATAGAATGTGCACTGCTCTTCCGTGCCTTAGAGTTGAAGAGGGCATTAGAAACAACAAATGCGTCAGTGAAATGCAAACCAATGATTAATTAAGGTCTTTTTATTTTCCCACATAGTTTGTCGGTCAAACCAACGATTCTCTTCTCAAAGTCAAAGGGAGAAAGTCTTTCTTTTTTTAGTATCACTTGTATCAATGCAATGAAAGAACCATCCCTTCCTTTTGTTTGTCATGTCAGATAGAAATAAAATGAGACCGACCCCCTTCTTGACCACTTGAGGAGGTGGGATGAAGGGGAGGTTTACATACAACTGGAGCTAAATGGTTTATGATTGAATCTCAGAGGCATCCAAGTTCATGGCCTATTTCGGGTTCACTCGCTGCTTTTGCAACCACCGTAGGAGGTGTGATGTACATGCACCGATTACAAGGGGGTGCTACACTTCTCAGTTTGGGTCTCATATTTATCCTATACACCATGTTTGTATGGTGGCACGATGTTCTACATGAATCCATGTTGGAAGGACATCATACAAAAGCTGGACAATTAGGACCTTGTTATGGTTCTATTCTTTTTATAGTATCGGAGGTTATGTTCATGTTTGCTCTTTTTTGGGCATCCTCACATTCTTCTTTGGCACCTACAGTAGAGATTGGAGGTATTTGGCCCCTAAAAGGGATTGGAATTTTAGATCCCCGAGAAATCCCTTTTCATCTGGAGCTGCCGTTGATGCAGCCAGCCAGTATGACATCTATTGGAGTAGAACACACGAAGACCTGAAGATCAACTTTTCATTTTTTTGAAGTTTCTATTTTTAGAATTTTCCATTTTTAGACCCTTTTATTTTCAGATCCTTTTGACATTTCGCTCACTTTCTATATTTAGGTGTCATCCTTTCTTTATTCTCTTTCTATTTTGGACACTGCCTTCTATGTTCACCACCCTCTAAAATCTTATTTTACCCTATTTAAAGCCTCTTCCTAATTCTCCTTTTTTCCTCTATTCATTTCCCTTTCATAACTGTCACTTGCCTTTACACCACCTTTTAGAAAAGCCTATTTCGTTCTATTTTAAGCCCATTTCTATTTCATAAACTTTTCCAATTTTGTTTTCCTCCTAATTTTCAAATTTCGTTTGAGATTCAAAGTTGGCGCCCTTTTCACAAGCTCTGGCCTATTTAAGGACGCCCAATGTAGCCCAAGGGCATTCAACTTATTTTATGAATAGAATTTTGTGAGTTTCTTCTCCTTGAGAGTTTCTCCCCTCTACTGGTAGACTCCAGCATCTCTGTGGACTCAGGGAGCTACTTCATTGGTTTTGTGGATTTAGGATCTGCCCTTGAGCACCCAAGGGAATATCTTCTTCATTTTGTGGATTCAAGACAGGAGGCTTCACTAGAAATCTCGACTTTTAATGATTTAAGTCATGATTTTAACCCCTTTTCCGCCAACCTCAACACCCACTCAACTCAATAGGTCATCGCTTATAGTTTTGCTACATCAGCTGTAACTTGGGCGCATCATGATATACTTGTGAGGAAGGAAAATTGAGCAGTTTATGCTTTAGTAGCTACGGTTTCACTGGTCGTAGTATCCACTGGCTCTCAAGGAATGGAATATTACCAAGCACCCTCCACTTAGCAACTGACTTTCATTATTTTCATGTGATTCTTGGTATTATTTTCTTGATGATATCTGGTATTCACCAATATCTTGGTCATCTGACCAAGGAACATCATGTTGGCTTTGAAGCAGCTGCGTGGTACATACATTTTGTAGACGTGGTTCAGTTATTCCTATTTGTCTCTATCTATTGGTGGGGAGGTGACGTAGTGGAAAATTTGACTTGCTAAAGATCTGGAGGATTTGATGTAGCTTGATTCGTGATAAGTAGAAATCTCATTCTTGAATTCACAAAAATGTGATTTCTATGAAGATCCTTCACCCTGAGTCCACAGAATGAATGAACTTCAACCCTTGAGTCCACAAAGGGTTGATCTCGAATCCACAAGATCAGAAGGGGTTTCCTGAACCAACAGAGAGGTTGTAATCCACCAGTAGAGAAGATAACTTTCTAAAAAGAAAAGAACTTTGAATTCTATTTATAAAAATATGGTATGCCTTTGGGGCTACATGAGAGGCCTTTATATAGGCCTAAAAGATAACTAACTTATAAGAAATTCAGATCTCTAGAGATCTTATAAAATAGAAAATCGATTAAAACAAACCTAGAATTCAGGAGGTTCTGTTCAGAACGTTCTTAACTAACTACAATTCTAGAAGAAATTAAAAATGACCCTAAAGTTAAGGAAGTTTTTTATAAACGTCCTTAACTATTAAAATTTATTAAAATAAAAAATGTGAAAGAAAATAATGAATAATAGATGTGAACACATTTAACATGTGCTAAGTCTATTCTTGGACGAAATGAGTCTTCATGCATCCTATTCTTCAATATCACTTGTATTTGACTGAAACTCGGCTACATCAAGAGGTATATGAAAGAATGAATAAGTGGATTGAGGAATGAAAGCTCGAAGACAAAGAGAACTGGGCTTTTCCAAAGAATCACTGCAACTTTCCCACCCCCTTTGATGATGATATCAAAAAACAAGTTGATTACTTTCCTACAAAATATCTCTGTATTCTGGCACATAAATGTAGGGATCGAAGAGATTATGGCGGATTATGTTCACCAAGAAATTACCTGAAATAGATCTTGGTCTATTTGAGATTATTCCTTTCAATCATATCAAAGATGTTTTTTTGTTTGGATTGTCTTTCTTATCCGAACAAAGTGAATTGAAGAACCTAATGGATCAAACTAATCCTTGGCTGCTACGAATGGCCTTGTGTTGCAGAAGGAATGTTATGTTCTGATAAGGAGGCTTCAAACAAGAGCAAGCAACCTCGTTTTGCCCTTTCCTTCACAGCACGCCCTTGAGGATGAATCTTTGATTCATCTTGACTTTACGATAGGAGATCAAAGCACAGATTGGTCTGAAGTGAGCTGCTTGTAGCTTAATTAAAGTCGAATTCTCATTTGCCTCCTGGCCTCTCAAAAAAATATTGGTAAGACATGGGAATAGGTATGACCACTGAACTAGCTGTCAATTATATAGTAAGCAAGCACATACAGCTCAACTTTGTTAATATAGATTGAATCCTGCTTACAGTCCCTAATCGGTGCCTTCAAACTTAAATGTCTGCTATGGTGGAAATCAAGAAAAAGGTACTATGATACAGAAGCAAGTAACCAAATGACTGGGGATCCAGAACTTTGTTTCATCTGCTCCATACTCTTGAGTTTTTTGATATAACTCAACTCTCTGTTGTCAATTCAGAGGGTACAATAATTATTAAAAATGCATGTGCTGGCACAATAGTTCTTTTTAATGTCACAAAGAATCTCCTTTTCATTGGGCAACTATGTGATGACAAGCAAGTGGTGTTTTGACGCAGTGGAGAATTCAACTTGTTGAAGATCTGTAGGATTTGATGCAGCTTGATTTGAAATAAATAGAAATCTCATTCTTGAATCCACAAAAACGTGAGTTCTATGAAGATCCTTCACCCTGAGTCCACAGAATGAATGAACTTCGACCCTTGAGTCCACAAGGAGTTGATCTTGAATCCACAAGATCAGAATTCGTTCCTTGAACTAACAGGGAGACTAGAATCCACTAACAGAGAAGATAGCTTTTTGAAAAGAAAGGAACTTCGAATTCTATTTATAAAAATATGGCCTCCTCTAGGGCTACATGAGAGGCCTTTATATAGGCCTAAAAGATAATTAACTTACAAAAAATTCGGATCTCTAGAGATCCTACAAAATAGGAAACTGTTAAAACAAACCTAAAATTCAAGAGGTTTTGTTAAGAATGTCCTTAACTAATATTACAATTCTAGAAGACGTTAAAAATGACCCTAAAGTTAAGGAAGTTTGTTACAAATGTCCTTAACTATTAAAATTTATTTAAATAACAAAAACGTGAAAGAAAATAATGAATAATAGATTTGAACACATTTAACATGTGCTAAATCTATTCTCGGATGAAATGAGTCTTCATGCATCCTATTCTTCAAGATCACTCGAATTTAGTTGAAACTGGGCTACATCATGTTCATGCAAATTTAAAGCTGATTCGTGTATGGTGAAGGACCTCTAGACCAAAGAAGTAATTGGTGGAGGCACTAGTGAGGCTCTACTTCATGTCTTTTTTGTTTTTCTAGGCAGAAAAAAATTGGCACATGTTTGGTTCGAACTTGCCTATTTTAGAAATAATTGACACTGAAAAATCTAAAGACTAAACAAAATACTAAAAGGGGGGTGTGAATTGATATTTTAGAAATATCAGATTTTCTTCTTGGGTGTTAGATGTGTCAACACATGTGTTAACATAATTATGTGTGATTATCTGTGCGCAGAATGACTTTCTTTCTCATTTGGTAAGGACTCACTATGAGGCAGTAACTTTTTATACTAGTTCGCCCCTCACTTGGCTACTTCTAGTTTTAGAGGATCCTTCCTATTAGTATTCCACTATTTCTCTTAGAAATACACACTGATTTTAATATGATCAACATCTCTAACACATCAAATTTAACCTCCACAGAGATCTAGTACCTTTTGGACCAAACAAAGCTTAGAGCAACTCGTGCCTTTGCCTAAACTCACTCTTCACTTACCACTTAATTACCTTAGGGCCTGATAGAGGGCATCCTTAATGAATTCAAACTTTATCTTATCACCAATCGTTGATGAAGATGGATGATACAGTTTACTTGCAGTTGAAGCTCGGTAGTGATGAATCTTGATCGTGAGAGAGATTTTTCATTGTTGATCAAAGTAGAATTATTGTTGTTGATATTATCTACTTTCTTTACTTGTAAGATGACGCAGCGGAAAATTTGTCTTGCTAAAGATCTGGAGGATTTGATGCAGCTTGATTTAAGATAAATAGAAATCTCGTTCTTGAATCTACAAAAATGTGATTTCCGTGAAGATCCTTCACCTTGAGTCCACAGAATGAATGAACTTCGACCCTTGAGTCCACAAGGGGTTGATCTTGAATCCACAAGATCAGAAGTGGTTCCCTAAACCAACAGGGAGGCTGGAATCCACCATCAGAGAAGATAATTTTCTGAAAAAAAAGGAACTTCGAATTCTATTGATAAAAATATGGCCTCCTCTAGGGCTACATGAGAGGCCTTTATATAGGCCTAAAAGATAACTAACTTACAAGAAATTCAGATCTCTAGAAATCCTACAAAATAGGAAACTGTTAAAATAAACCTAAAATTCAGGAGGTTCTATTAAGAATGTCCTTAACTAACTATAATACTAGAAGAAGTTAAAAACAATCCTAAAGTTAAGGAAGCTTGTTACAAATGTCTTTAACTATTAAAATTTACTTAAATAATAAAAACATGAAAGAAAATAATGAATAATAGATTTGCACACATTTAACATGTGCTAAATCTATTAATCAACGAAATAAGTCTTTACGCCTCTTGTTCTTCAAGATCGCTCAAATTTGGTTGAAACTTGGCTACATCATAAGATGTCATCCTTTAATGGATTTCTATAATTGGCTCAAGAAATAAAGTCAGAAGGTCAATTTAAACACTTACTATTTTCCGGAATACATGACAACGACCTTTGACCATTGTGAATTCAATATCTTACTATTCTCTAGTCTGTTTGATTTTAAATTCGAACTGAAGATTTGTTTCTCATAAAAAATACCTTTCCTGTTGACTTTGTCTTTAAATTAAAATGTTAATCTAGTCATTTTCTACACATAAATAGTTGACATGTCATCATCTAGATTTCTAATTCGAGACTCATAAGAGCTCATTTAATATTTTGAATAATTTTCTTTTTCTTTTAATGATGTAGGTGACTAATAAATAATAACTGCACTTAAATGGTTAAATAATCATAGATAAATGAATTAAAAGTATAACCATTATTTACCTATTAAATATTTACTTTTCAACAAAAAACACTTCACCTATTCATGATTTCACTTAACCTCAAGGCTAGTCATAGAGTTACAAGATAGATAATAAATTTATTTGAATGACATCTATGAATCATTTATCGTAATCTTATGAATAATATCAATAATGAATTATATATATTTCCTTATGTATGTGTACTATCAAAAGCCATGCCCAAGGGTATAAATAATCTCTCCCTTTTTGATACTTACAAAATCATTTTGCGAATATATATATCAACATAATTATGTGCACAAATAATATGACAATAGTTTTACGCACATGAAAATAAAGCTCTCACAAGAATAACAATCAATCATTGTGTCAACACATGTGTCAAAGTAATATGCTGACAAAACATTCAAATTTCACCATTCACAGTTGTTCACACAATTCATCCATAGAGGTTCAAGTAATAAAAATATAATTACATTGAATACATTTTGGCTCTCTCTAAGCAAGTGCTCCCTTTGAGTTTGTGCACTCAAGGTTTTACAATTGTTCAGATTTTCTCAATCTTTCTCCCCCTTTTTGTAAGATCAAAAAACAAATCATAAATAGTTGGGAGAAATACAAAAAACATAATTTTTGCTCGATTAGAAAATCTTAAAAATCATGAGCGAATCTATTAAATGTTATCTTCAAGGTCTTGAAATCGTTCTTCCATCATATCAAGGTGTTGCTCCACTTGTTCCACACTTTTGTTGAATTTCTCAATAATAAGAAAAATGTCAAGGAATGTGAGAGCACGAGATGATGCATGAGAGGAAGATGGACAATGAAGTCATTGACTATTATTACAGGAATAATCTATTCGATGAAAGGTGAATTTGTCAATAATATTATTAGGAATACTGCTAATGAACTTCTGTAGAGAGATCTACACTAATACTTGAAGACATATGTGGTGACATAGTCGAGTGAAAGAATGAGGTCATACTTAAGGGCTGTTTTTATTAGTTCTAAGAATAGATCTCCAAGATCAAATAAAATATCATGAATGATGTAGTAGAGAATAGACATAGGTTTCTCAGATAATTTGTCATGTGCACCACTTGTATGCCATAAGAAATGACCAATAAGAAAATGTACGATCCTATGAGATAATAGTAGATGAAATACTTTTGTAATGTTGACAGATACATTCTCCATTTCAGTCAATGTGGTAAAAAAATCAATAATTATTTGTTTGTTGACGGCCAAAGGAGGTCCATTAAGAATATCAAGGATGTGATTTAAAATTTCAGGAGATAAATCAATAAATTCTCCTGTGACATAAGTTGAAAGTCCAACAAGAGTGACAAAAGTATTATTATAAAACATTTGAATAAGATTTAGATAGTTGTCAACTAGCTCAGAAACTAGATAAGAAATTCCAAAGGCATCAAAATATTTTTCATATGAATTTATGATGCATCCAGCCAATATGACATCTATTGGAGCAGAACACACGAAGACCTGAAGATCAACTTTTCATTTTTTTGAAGTTTCTATTTTTAGAACTTTTCATTTTTAAACCCTTCTATTTTTAGATCTTTTCGACATTTCATTCATTTTCTATTTTTAGATCTTTCATATTTAGATCACTTTTTATATTTGACACTTTCTGTATTTAGGTGTCATCCTTTCTTTATTCCCTTTCTATTTTGGACATGACTTTCTATGTACATCACCTTCTAAAATCTTATTTTACCCTATTTAAAGCCTCTTTCTATTTCTCCTCTTTTCCTCTATTCATTTCCCTTCCATAACTATCACCTGCCTTTATAGCACCTTCTAGAAAAGTTTATTTCGTTCTATTTTCAGAAATTTTTCTAAATTTATTTCCCTCCTAATTTTCAAATTTTGTTTGAAATTTAAAGTTGACACCCTTTTCACAGGCTCTGGCCTATTTAAGGATGCCTCATGTAGCCCAAGGGCATTGGACTTATTTTTTATGAATAGAATTTTGTGAGTTTCTTCTCCTCGATAGTTTCTCCCCTCTACTGATGGACTCTAGTATCCCTTGGACTCAGGGAGCTAGTTCATTGGTTTTGTGGATTCAAGATCCACCCTTGAGCACCCAAGGGAATAGCTTCTTCATTTTGTGGACTCAAGACAAGGAGGCTTCACTAGAAATCTCAACTTTTGAGGATTCAAGTCATGATTTCAACCCTTCTTCTGCCAACCACAACACCCACTCAACTCAAAGGGTCATCACCTATAGTTTTTCTATGTCAATTTTACTGCGAGTCAAAGAATTTTAGATCAAGAAATTTGTAATGTAGAATTTTACGGTCTTTGAAATTTTTCTGAAAATTTTCTTCATGGGCTGTAGTGGGAAAAAATAGAGAATCAAGAGTATGTCAAGGTGCATCAGTTTTTTTAGGTCTTTTGAAACTATGTTCCTTAGCTTTAAGTTCTTGCAAAGTGATATCTTCTTTAGATTTGAGTTTTCGCACAATAAAAACTATCAAGATATAGGTTTCATCTTTTTTTATGGTTGGGGATGGTTCAAAAGGCTTTGTACTTGGAGCAAGTGGATCAGAGATGATATTTTCTAAATTTAGAGGAGATGGATCATCGAAAGTAAGCATAACATGAGGTTCTGGAATCTTAGAGTCAAAAGGGAATGACATTGAGGCACTGCCATCCATAGATAGTTTTTGTATGATTGTTGTAACTTGATCTTCTATCATCATTGGAGATGGAGGAATGTGTGAAGTAGATTTCGTAGGAGAATTATATGGAGGGGTCGAAAAGGGGGTAGATAGTTTTTCGGCTAGTGGAGAAGGTAAGGGAATTTTTCAAGAGAAGAATTAATAATAACATTTTTTCTTTTATCTTTCTTGAAGATTCTTAGATGTCGATAGGCTCTTGAAGGAAGAATAGGAAGAGTAGAGTGTGGGTTGTCAGCCATAGTGAATCTAGGGTTTCAAAATTTTCTTGACTAGAATGAGATGCAAATACGATGTAATGTAGATGATGATACCTTGTGTTGACTCACGAGTCGACCCAATGTGATGTGAGCTGGGGCTTGGAGTCTTGTGAGCTTGGTGAAATAGAGGTCTTTAGACGGTAAAACAAATCAAGAAGGTAAAGTTTTCGAACAATAAAACACGACCTTTTGATGGAAGAAGAGGGATATAGACATAATATTTTTTGTTCATGTCCTTAATAAAAATATTTCTAGAACACTTAAAATTCACATGACAAATAGAGTGTCAACACAGACATTTACATGTACGAGGTTTATATTAGACATAGAATGATGAATGAAATATCATGTCAATAAATAAAAACAACATTATCAATAATAGTAAAACTTAGAAACATCAGTTAATTTTTACATTTCAAATTTACAAATAATCAAATATTCAAAAATGGGTTTTGTAAAATTATCAGCTAATTATTTTGATGTATCAATAAAACATGGTTTTATGTCCTTTTTTTTAAGTGATCACAAATGAAATTATGTCTGATTTCTATGTGTTTAGTTCGAGAGTGTATGATAGTATTTTTGGCCAGGTTGATAACTCTCAATATTTACATGATAATGTCCTTAATATTTTTGTGATCTATGCTTCAATCATATTAAAGTGCTTGTAGAATATTTTAAATTAGAAAAGTTATATTTAAAATGATTTATATGATTTTAATGTTAATATCTAAGAATTACATGAAGAAATCAGTCATGTAATATGATGAAAATATTTCTGAGTAGGAGACAAGGCACATGGGTCCACCAATGGCACCGTCGACGCACCTATTTTCAAGAATATTTCTACATTTATTCTGATTTTATAGAAATATTAAGGAAACTTCAAAAAAATCATTAAATTAAAAAAATCAGTGAAAATCCTGAAAAATTGACAAAAATCACGCCGAAGATCAATTGATTCTCTAGAGATAAATTCACCAAGTAAATTGACAAATTGCAATTCAAAATTATGTTGTAATTAAATTCATGTCATTTTTATATTTTATAATCATTTAAAACTAAAAAAAATCAAATATTTTTAGGGTTTTTGTGTCAACAATGGATGCACAAATTGCGGTAACAAATTGGGAGATATGCACAAAGAAATATTGAAAAGGTGTTTTCAGAGAAGAAGAATGATGCAACGAAACTATAGGCGATGACCTTTTGAGTTGAGTGGATGTTGAGGTTGGTGGAAGAAGGGTTGAAATGATGACTTAAATCCTCAAAAGTTGAGATTTCTGGTGAAGCCTCCTTGTCTTGAGTCCACAAAACGAAGAAGCTATTTCTTTGGGTGCTCAAGGGCCGATCCTAAATCCACTGAACCAACAAACTAGCTCCCTAAACCCATAGGGATGCTGGAGTCCACTAGTAGAGGGGATAAACTCTCAAGGAGAAGAAACTCATGAATTTTCTATTTTATTAAAGATGTAATGTCCGTAGGGTACATGGGGGGCATCCTTAATTAGGCCACAGCATGTGAAAAAGGGCGGCAACTTTTGAATTTGAACGAAAACTAAAAATAGGAGGGAAATAAATTTGAGAAAGTTTTTGCAATAGAAATGGGCTTAAAATAAAATAAAATAGGCTTTTCTAGAAGGTGGTGTAAAGGTAAGTGACAATTATGGAAGGGAAATGAATAGAGGAAAGAGGAGAAATAGAAAAAAGCTTTAAATAGGGTAAAATAGGAAGGTGCTGAATAAAGAATGAGATTTATGATGACAACAATAGGATGAGATCTAAAATAGAAGGTAATGAGCTATTGCAAAGGGTTCTAAAAATAGAAGGTTCTAAAAATAGAAGGGTTTAAAAATAGAAGGATCTAAAGAGTTCAAAAAATAGAAGGTTCTAAATATAGAAAGTTCTAAAAATAGAAACTTCATCTTCAAGTTTTGAAGTCTTCTCCACCAGTGGATGTGATATTGGCTGCATCATATAGATGTCAGATTTCACCCAATTTGTCTGTCCGATACAAAGTGATGGATTTTGTCTAAATTTCCTCCTCATTCAGTTGCTATAGAGGCTGAATTTCTTCCAAAAATCTTCCCTATTCTTCACCTGACACAAATGGTGAAGAATTTCTTTTGAGGATCTTTCTCTGGATGCTGCGACATGCTCAGAGTCAAATCACCTTTGTTGCTCAGTTATAGCAAGTGAAAATTGCTGACATTGTCAACCATCAATTAGAGGTGTAGGAAACCAATCGGTGCACCATGCAACACAAATCGATCGTATTTGAGTAGAAATCTGGTCGACGACTACGTTGCCCAGTTTATAAAATTTTTACTGTTTTTAAATTCCAATAACTTATCTTTTGATACATTCTCATGTCACGAACAAAAGCCCTTTGCTATTTGGGACCATTCTTCGCATGCTGATGTCAGTTGACGTCAATAATCCCCAAATTTGTAATTTTAACTTATTTTGCTATAATTTGGTTAGAATATAACTAAAAAAAATAATCTATCAAATGAAAATCATAAATAATTAATAATATTTCATCTTCCCTATGATTGACTTAGAAAATCTATTACACATATTTTTTTTATTGAAAACTACCCCTAATTCCAGAATTTATAAATTTTAAATTTGCTGAATTTTCTTAGCAATGACAAAATATAGTAAGACAATATCTTTTCTAGTTTGAATCCATAGTCCTTTAATTTATATTTAATGTAAAGTATTTGTGCATAGCAATTTCTAGTAGACACATACTTGACCTCTATAGTAGATAATATAATAAAAATTTATTTCTTAGAACTCCAAGAAATTAAATAACCATTTAAAAATAAGTATCACCTACTGGTGCTTTTTTTTATCAATTCTACATCCTACAAAATCAAAATCACAATATCTTAGAAGGTTTGCATTTTGATTCTTTGAATATCATATCCCTAGGGTTGCGATATCAATCAGATATATAAATATTCTTTTGACAACCGTGAGATGTAACTTTTTGAGATTACTTTGAAACCTTGCACAAAGACAAATACTAAATAAAATATCAGGTCTACTTGCTTTCAAGTATAGTAAAGATCCAATCATTTTTCTATATAGTTTTCTATCAATTTCTTTCCCTTTGTTCATCTATGTTTAGTTTGATGTTTGTTCCCATAAGAGTTCTTTTAGATTTCAAATAATTCATATTAAATTTTTTAAGTAACTCTTTCATGTACTTTTCTTGAGATATAAAAATTTTATTTTCTAATTGTTTGATTTGTAAGCCAAGAAAGAAATTTAACTCACCCATCATGCCCATTTCAAATTTAATTTACATCAAAGATGAAAATTCATTACATAGAGATTCATTTTTTGCATCAAAAATAATATCATCAACATATATTTGAACAATCAGCACATGTATATCAACTTTTTTAATGAGTAGAGTTGTATTTATGTTTCCTCTTTGAAAATTATTTTATAAAAGAAATGAACTCAATTTTTCATACCAAGCTCGTGGAGTTTGTTTCAAATCATATAAAGCTTTCTTTAATCTAAAAACATGATCAAGAAATTTAGAATTCTCAAAATCAGGGGGCTATTCAACATAAACTTCTTCTTTAATAAGTCATTCAAGAAAACACTTTTGACATCCATATGATATAATTTAAAATTATTATTGCATGCAAAAGATAATAAAATTCTAATTATATCAAGTCAAGTAACAGGAGCATAAGTTTTTCATAATATATTCCTTCTTCTTGAACATAACCTTTAACAACTAGTCTTACTTTGTTCCTAATTACCTCTCCTTATTCATTTAATTTATTTCTAAATACTCATTTTGTTCTTATAACATTTTTATGATTAGGTCGAGGAACTAAATACCACACATTATTTCTATCAAATTGTTCAAGTTTTTCATGCATATTAATAATCCAATCTAAATCTATCAATGTATCATCAATATTTTTTGGTTTAATTTGAGAAGTACATGTGATGTGAGTTTGTTCTTTTAATACATATCTAGTCCTCACTTTTTCATTCAAGTTTCTTAAAACATTTTCTTTTGGATGGCTCTTAGCATATTTCTAGGCTCTAGGTAAATTTTCATGTTCAAGATTTGGCTCTAAATGAGGTAATTCTTCTTCGTCTTTTGTTTATTTATTATTGTCATAAACTATGTCAACATAGTTCGTTTCTAAATGCATAATTTTATAAACCTTTAATTGTTCTACGAATTTTATATGAATAGATTCTTCAACAACTAATGTTCTTTTATTATATATTCTATATGCTTTACAATTTTCAGAATATCCTAGAAAAATTCATTCATCACTTCGTTGATCAAAATTTTCTAAATCATCTTTACCATTTTTTAAAATAAAACATTTGCAGCCAAATGATTTTAAACAACTCAAGTTAGGCTTTTTATTCCTCATTAGTTTATAAGGAGTTTTATTTAATTTTAATTTAATTAATACTCTGTTAATTACATAACATGTAGTACTAATAGCTTTAGCCCAAAAATATTTTGGAAGATCATTATCAGCCAACATAGTTCTAGATAAATCAAATAATGTCCTTTTTTTTCATTTCAACGACACCATTTTGTTGAGGTGTTTAGGTGCTAAGAAATTATGAGATATTTCTAATTTATTACAAAAATCATATAATAGAGCATTCTGAAATTCACCTCTATGATAACTTCAAATTTTCCTAATATTCATGCCTAGGTCATTTTGTATTTTCTTTGCAAATTTTGTGAACTAATCTTATGTTTCATTTTTTAGAACTAAGAAAAATACCCAAGTAAATCGTGTATATAATCATCAACAATAATTTTCCAACTAAGCGAGCAGTTTTACTTGGACCAAAAAAATCTAAGGGTCATGATGATGAGATGTAGTCTTTCATTTTGAAGGGTTTCTTTGTTTATTTTCCTTTGATGCAACTCTCACATGTAAAGTTTTCTATGTTTGATAGTTTCGGATGTCCTATAATTAGTCCTAGTTTTGATAGTTTATGAATGATTCTAATATTTATGTGACCAAGTTTTCTATGCCAAAGATTCATCTATTCTTCATCTTTTTCAGCAACAAGAAAAATATTATATTTAATCAAAAATTTAAAATCTATAACATAAACATTTTTGACTCTATCATCAGCAAGTAAAACTTCATTATTTTTCTCATCTATGATTAAACATCCATTCTTTTTAAACCTAACTTCTATGTCATTGTCACATAATTGGCTAATACTAATCAAATTATATTTTAAACTATGAATAAGTAAAATATTTTTAATTAAAAACTGATTATTTTAAAAAATATTTCTATACTCTTGACTTCCTTTTTTATCATCCCCAAATATTACTTCTCCTCTATCTATTAGATTGAATGTAGAGAGTCATTTTTAATCTTCGATCATATGTTTTGAACACTCACTGTCCAAGTATCACCGTGAAGTGGGCCACTAGAGATCTCCCTGAAAACATGATTAAGTCCTCAGTTTGGGAACCTAAATTACTTTGGGTTTAAGTATACTATCATTAGGTATCTAAATATAGTGTGTTTTAGACCTATTTTATGATGTAATATAAGGTTTAATATGATGAGGATTAATGGTGACAGATAGGACCCCTCGCCACCACATCACGAGCTCAAGGCGACAGAGGAGACCCTGCCCCCACACTGTCAACCAGATCACGGAGCCCGAGTGAGGACAAAGAACCCTGGGTTCCGGTATAGGGCTTCCCTAGGGCCCACGTTAGGTCCATGGCAAGATGGGACATCCCACTTCCTTTTGCCTTCATCCATCCTACTCCCTCCTCCTTTTGGGCCATACGTGTGGGCCCAATTAGAGGAGTTGGTGTCCTTTCCCTCACCCCTTCTCTTTTTTGGGCCACCCTTGTTTGAGCCCAATAGAGAGGAGGGCCCACTTGGCATTTTGGGCCTCTCGTGTGGTTCTCCACCCTTGGCCCATGTGGGCCCCTATATAAGGGGGTAGAGAGCCACTACCTAAGGAGAGCTGTTTTGAGTAGAAAGTGTATTTGCTGAATCTCACTTCGAGAGAAAGGGAGAGGGGAGCCAGAGGGGTGGAGGGCACCATCCGACCGTCAATGTTGCCACCAGGTCGCTGATTGCTTGCCATGCCACCACCTACATGCTGGTCTTGTGTGACCGCCCACGGCATGCTCCCCCCGTGCTCTCGCCCTGTGTCCTACACCACGCTCCACACCTTGATAGGCAGTGATTGTTGTGCTTGCGAGCCCCACAAGCCTGATTGTGTGCCGTCATGTTAGCCCATGAAGTTGACTACAGATTCTGACCAGGAACTTGTCAGTGTGCTTCGGGCCATCTGGCCATGTCCCCCACCCCCAGTCTCATCTAGAGTTTGTCAGGCGCTGCTGTCGCAGCCCTCCTTGAATGCCCACCCGTGTGCCTGTGCACGTGCTGAATGCGTCATGTGGAACAACCATCAGATTGCAAGCCTGTATCATTGTGACATGCTGGTTCGCATGTCGATTGACGACGCCATGAGTAGCAAGAAGCCACCTGCCTTGTTGCAATGACGCTCACCACCCCTACCGGGGCTTGCGCCGATCCTGCTGCTATCGACCCTGCATCTGTACGAGGTTCCTCCCACTCCGCCACGACTGACTGGGCCTTGGCCCACAGGTTAGCCCTCATCCCCCCTCTCAGTTCAATCCTTACTCCACACAATGCCACCCCACTCTTGCTCCACCGCCGGGCCTAGCTAGGTGGGATGGGTCGGGCCTTACCATGGTGTGAATCTTAACACGCGTGCATGCAAGACCTGCCGCGTTGGTTGTCGAGCTTAGGCGATAGAGCTGCGTCGATGGCACTGGGCTTCCTCCACCAGATGTGGACAGGGAAGGTCTCCTTGCACCTGCGCCCTTGGTGACACCCTGATGAGCATCTGTCAGCATCGTCACTTGTCAGTACCTGCTTGCATCTAGTTGAGTCGGTCCCATTAGGCATGTATAGGATCCCCACCCCCATAGAGATACACTACCCCTATTCACGATAAGGTGGATCAACCCTGGTGCTGCATTAATTAAATCATAATCCTTTCTTTTTTAATGACCTTTTATGACTTTTGAACAACATATTTAGTGTTCCTTGACTTTCACATAATTTATCATAAAAAGAATTCAAATTAGTTAATTTCTTTTCTAGTTTAATATCATTTTCTTTGTCCTGTTCAATCTCAATGTGCAGTATACTATTCTGATTTTTAAGCATTTGATTTTCTGTATTTAAATCATAAATTATTTTATCATACATAACACAATCAAGTGCTAAAATAGGTAAAGTAGATAATGATCTTTGATATAGTACTGGGGGTAGACCTACCCTCTGATGACGCGGAGGAACACATTACTATGGGGGGGAGGATTGGTCTTATGTGGGCGAGGAGACTGACTCGATGGAGATGTTTAAGTGCCGATAGACAGCGTGACATGCGGACGCTTGGTGGGGCATGGACAAGGGTGCTGATGTAGTGGACCTTCCATGTCCAAACTTGGGTGAGAGCCGGTGTCATCGACATGGTTCTACTGCCGAAGCTCGATGACCAATGTGGCGAGCCTTGCGTGCATGCACTAGAGCTCATTCATAGCAAGGCCCCAACCCAACCCACCTAGCTAGATCCGACGGCAGTGGAGTAGGTGCAGGGTAGCACTGTACAAAGTAAACGACGAATGGAGAGGGGAAGTAGGGTGAACCTGTGGGCCGAGGCCCGGTCAGTTGTGGCTGAGTAGTAGGGCCTTGTGCTGAAGCAAGGTCAACGGTGGGGAGTCAGCACGGCTCCGGTGGTTGCAGTCGAGGGCAGTGGGTGTGGCTGCAACATGAAGTTGGACCTCTTATTAGCGTGCACATGGGCACACCTTTGGCACTCAGAGGGGATGGGCCAGAGGCAGCAACCCCCAGTGGGCACCAAATGGGGCTGGGGGAAGGGCTTGGTTGAACATCTCGCGACGCACTGGTGGGAGTCCCTGGTCAGGCTCGATAGATGACTCCAGATTAGAGCGGTGGCACGCAAGCTGGCTTGAGGGACTGGCGGGTGCATCAGCGGTGGCACATCGGCATGGCAAGGTGCACGTCGTGGGTGAGTGAGCATGCAGCAAGATCATGCTGGGGCATTCATACAGGACTGGTGAGTGGATGATCGTGCGGGAGAGACCAATGCCCCCAAGAGCATCGACAGTGGAGAGGCATCCTCACCTCCCTTCCCCCTTTTCCCAGACCTCTGTCATGTGGTTTTGGTGGGATTCTACGAAACTTGTTCAACTCTAAGATAAAAACTTCCTCCCCTGGTGGTGGCTCTTCACCCCTTTATATAGGGGCCCACATGGGCCAGGGGTGGAGGACCACACGAGAGGCCCATAAGAGAAGAGGTGATGGGACGAAGGATACCAACTCTTCCCATTGGGCCCATACGTATGGCCCATGGTAGGAGCGAAAAGAAAGGGGAAAGAAAACAAGAGGGGAGGGGGTACATGTGCCCAAGGGATGAGAGGCCCCCACTATGACAGGGCAATGACTTCGGGCCATTCAAAGACACGAGGTGTGATGACAAGAGAGAGATATTGAACGGGAGGCGTCCTTCACATTGTATAACAGAATTTAGGGTCCTTTGTCCTCACTTGGTGATGTGACTTAATTTTTTTATAATAAATCACGTAAATTTAAAATTTATAAAGTTAGAAAAGATCAATTCTTAGAATTTTAAATGTACATCAGAATGAATAAATCAATTATAAATCGATAAAATATTTCAAAAATAGTGGGAAATTTCTAGGTCAATCACAAGGATGTAATATAATATCAAGTAATATTTTAGAATTTTCCTAAAAGAATATAATTTTTTATAATTTTTTAACTAAATGATAAATATAATATATTTAATAAATGTGAAAAAGAAATAAGGCTATGACCTCAGGGTGATGACAGTGCCCAAAGAACATGAATTAGGCATAAATAAGTTCTGCCTTACGATTCTTTCGTAAGCTATTATTGTCAATTTAATGGGTCAAATTAAGGTCTATAAAAGTGGGAAGAATCATAACTCAATGAAAAAGGGTTTTGTAATGTGAAATCATGCCAAGTATTACTAATTTAAATGAAAATAAAGTTTAAAGCAGGAAAAATAGAGTTTTGGCTTCGCATCGGCGATCGTCAGAATTCTGTTTGTTCGAGAAAGAATTCATACAATGTCCATGGTCTCAAAGGCTCTCCTTGGACAAAGATGAAGTGGGCAATCTCTAGATCTTTTTTTGAAGTCTGGAAATCAATGGAATGTGTTGTCAAATCATTTTCGGCGGTTGTCACTTGGTGGGAGAGAAAAACAGTGACTTATAGCCCTTTGGCAGATGTCACCCGAGGAAGGTAAGCTCGATGGAGGTGGAGTATGTCTCAAGGGTTTCGTCCTCAAGTTAGCATAGCAAGTGGAGGCCTTCATCACATCTGGTATGCTCTCAGAAGGAGGTGACTCGTCTCTTGGTGGATTGTCCTCTTCCCGGTGACAATTTGTTCGTCAATCAATCGGAGATAATTTTCTCGTTGAGTTCACAATATTTTTTCCATAATTATTCACCAATTTTGGCCATGATGCTCCACGAATCATGTTGACTAAGTTTTTGTCAAGATTTTGGTGATTTTTTTAGCTTAATCGCTCATTGAAAATTACGATTTCTTCACTGGTTGCCCACTTGCAAAAGAGAGAGATGAAATAAGTACGATAATACCTTTACAATGTGACGTCACAAGGATATTTTCATATTAGTAATGAAAGGATATTTTGGACATTTATAATCTTATGGGGAAAGTTAGGAGTGGTGGGTTTAGTCCCACATGAGTTTGTTGATTGATTTTAAGGCGAATAAAAATTGGTGGCTCCTTTAGACATGAATAGGTACATCTCATCCATGTGTGTACGAACATATTGCCCCACACCTGGCTAGCCACCAGTGACGTGGAAGCGGAGTGACACACATGTCAATTACTTGAGCCTCCGAGCTCACGGTCAGTCTTCAACTGCTTGAGCCCCAAGCTTGTAGTCCTTAGCCACTCTGCGGCTTCGCCTGATTGGCCCTCCGACCTGTTTGTGGGCTCAGCTGGTCGGAGGTTTTTTTTAAATTTTTTCCTTAATCTTTTTATTTTACTCTTTTTTCATTTATCTCAACAAAATAAGATTATGAAATCATGTAATTAATCAAAAATTCATATTAACCAACTAGAAATCACTTTCCACAATTTAGCATAAAATAAGTCTATTTATCATGAGTTAATGTTAAAACTATCATATCACTAGATTATTAACTCATGATAATTAAGACTTATCACACCCCTCAACTTAAGTCATTGCTAATCTCTTAGCAATGGAATTACAAATATAATTATAATTCTGAAATTTCAAACATCATATTTCAATGCACAAAATACAAATAAGCAAAGTTAAGCATGAAAAAAATTGTAATAAAGAATCAAGTTTAGAAAAATACCACCTCAAGCTCACTTTTAATTTCCCACTTCATCTTACACTCTTCTTCCTACATTTTTTTTTGAAAGAAAAAAAATAATACACAGAAGTAGATGCTGCAAAATTCTACAAAACTAAAATAATGAGTTAAACAGAACCATGGGTTGCTGTTACAATACTAATGCAGAAATATGCGAGAAAATGGCTCAAGAAAGAAACATACAAAAGTAGCTAGGGAAGCCCTACCTTGGGGGGGGGGGGGGGACAAAGGAAAGTAAGTGAATAGCTAATACCCACCGGGAGGGTGGGAAGTATAAATAAGGAGCCTAGGGTTCCTTAGGGGGTATTTTGGAATTCAAAAGGAAGAAGCGGGAGAGCGGGGGGCTGCATTTGGCTAGAGCGCTCAGGCGGTGGATTCCTATTGAGATATGGAGTAACTAGGGTATTATCTCCCCAGGGCTGGTCACTCTCAAGGGAATAGTAGCTAACATCACTAAGCTACGTAATCCACTTACCTGCAAGTTGTATCCTAATAGTTGCCTCCCATGCACTTTTCAATTTAATGTCTCAAGTTGGACACATTAATCTTATTCTTGAGTTTCTTTTAATAATAAAATCTCTTTTTTTACAGAGGATTCATGTTCTATATAATGTTTAAGCATCTGACCATTTACCTCAAAGCTATGATCATTTTTAAGATCTCTAATCATTAAAGCCCCATGATCATATATTTCTTCCACCACATAAGGTCATATCCATTTTGATTTCAATTTTTCTAGAAATAGTTTCTATCTAGAATCATATAACCACACTTTTTGTCTAACATCAAAATTTTTCTACTAATGTACTTATCATTAAAGATTTTAGTTTTTTTCTTGTATATTCTATCATTTTCATAAGCTTCATTCCTTAACTCTTCTAATTCATGTAGCTAAAAAATTTTATGCTCACTAGTTGATTTTTCATCCATACATAAATTTTTAATAGCCCATAATGCTTGATGTTCTATTTCCGTACGAAGATGACATGGTTTTCCAAAAATGAGATGAGACATACATATGAGATTTTTAGAGGCTATTCTATATGCCCATAGTACATCTTGTAATTTCGTGGGCCAATCCTTCCTATTTGGTCTAACTATTTTCTTCAAAATTATATGAATTTCTCTATTTACTACTTTAGCTTGCCCATTTGTTTGGAGATGATATGAAGTGATTACTTTATGATGTACTCCATTTTATTTTAATAGTTCCCTGAAATGTCTATTTGTAAAATGTGTTCCTCCATCACTAATAATCACTCTAGAACATCTAAATCTTGAAAAAATATTTTTCTAGACAAATTTCATCACGATTTTATGATCATTAGTTCTAGTAAAAATAGCTTCCACCCATTTAGACACATAATCAACAACAAGCAAGATATATTTATATTTTTCAGTTGATATAAATGGACCCATAAAATCTATGCCCCATATATCAAAAATTTCAACTACTAACATGTTACTCATGGGCATTTCATCTCTTTTATTTAAGTTACCTACATATTAGCATGAAATACATGTTTTATTAAATTTTATAAAATCTCTAACTATTGTAGGCTAATAAAAATCACATTGAAAAATTTTCGTAGCTATTTTTCTACTAGAAAAATGTCCTTCACAATTAGATAAATAACACATATTAAGAATGCTATGATGTTCTTCTTCAAGAACACATCTCCTAAGAATTTGATCATTAACTAAGTAACATAAATCAAGATCATGCCAAAAATAATTTCTAATCTTAATAAAGAAATGATTTTTTCTATTCTTATCCTACTGTTGTGGAATTTTTTTAGAAACCAGAAAATTAACAATATGTGCATACCATGGTGATGGTTGATGTCGAGCTTCTATCAATTGTTCATTTAGAAATATATATTGTACAAGTGTTGCATTTGTTCTTGTATCACTCAATTTAGAAAGATGGTCAGCAACAACATTTTCCAAACCCTTTTTATCTTTTATTTCTAAATCAAATTCCTACAATAATAATATCCATCTTAATAAATGTGGCTTTACATCTTTCTTATTTAGCAAATATTTTAATACTACATGATTAGTATAAATAATAATTTTAACTCCTAAAATATATGATCTATGTCTTTTTAATGAAAATATTACAGTTAACAACTCTTTTTTAGTTGTGGTATAATTTAATTGAACATCATAAATGGTTTTGCTAGCATATGAAATTACTATGGATTTCAACTCTTTTCTTTATCCTAAAATAGCTCCCACTGTATAATTTGATGTATCACACATTATTTCAAATGGAAAAGACCAATCAGGAGCTTGTAAAATAGGTGCCTCAGTAAGTAATCTTTTTATTTTAAAAAAAGACTCAAAATATTTCTCATCAAAATTAAAAGACCCATCTTTAGATAATAACATAGTGAGAGGTTTAAAAATTTTTGAAAAATCTTGGATAAATTTTCTGTAATAACCTGCATGTCCCAAGAAAGGTATAATTTGTTTTACTAAATTTGGGGGTTACATTTTAGATATAATATCAATTTTTACTCTATCTACCTCCAAACCTCTTTCACTCACAGTATGTCTCAACACAACTTCTTCTTTAATCATAAAATGTGATTTTTCTCAACTCAAAACTAATTTTTTATCTACACACTTTTTCAACACATGTTGTAAATGATTTAAGTATTCATGAAATGATTCACCAAAAATAGAAAATCGTCCCTAAAAATTTTCATAAATTTTCTAATCATATCAAGAAAAATAGGCAACATATATCTTTGAAATGTGCTTGGAGCATTACACAATCCAAAAGGCATGTGTTTAAAAGCAAAAGTACCAAATGGACAAGTAAAAGTCATTTTTTCTTGATCTAAAGAATTTATATAAATTTTATTATAACTAGAATATCTATCTAGAAAACAAAAGAATCTTTTTCCAACAAGTTTTTCAGGAATTTGATCAATAAATGATAGGAGAAAAAGACCTTTTATAGTCATTGAATTTAATTTTCTATAATCAATACAAACCCTCCAACCACTAGTTAATTTTTTTGTATTTCCTCTTTATTTT
Source organism: Spirodela polyrhiza (assembly GCA_024713555.1). Taxonomy (NCBI): domain Eukaryota; kingdom Viridiplantae; phylum Streptophyta; class Magnoliopsida; order Alismatales; family Araceae; genus Spirodela; species Spirodela polyrhiza. The sequence goes on along the minus strand of CM046529.1, from coordinate 5,070,480 downwards.
CATTTTTTATAACCATGATCTCTAATTTTTTTTAGCACCACCTGTGTAGGACTAACCCATTTATTGTCTGAAATAGGATAAATAATATTAGCAGCTAACCTCTTTAAAATTTCTTTTTTTACCACTTCCATCATGTTAGGATTTAATTTGTGGTTCTCTACTAGCTCTAGCTCCTTCCTCTAAATATATATTATGCATGTAAATACTCATATCAATGCCTCTAAGATCATCCATTTTCTAGCCAATAGCTTTCTTATTTTTTCAAATTACTTCTAATAATTCTTCCTCTTGCTCATTACTCAAATTAATTGCAATAATAATGGGGAATGAGTAATTTCTCTTCAAAAATATATATTTTAAATTAGAGGAAAGAGGTTTCAGCTCTAAATTCATGTGATCTTCTTCCTTCTTCTCCCCCATATGTATATTCTCAATTTCCTTTAATTCTTCCAACACACAATCATCAATAATATATGGATCATCGAAATCATCTAAAAAATCTATGGTATGATAATCATACACTTGAGATTTTTTAAGATCATTTGGTACTTCAAAGATTTTAATTTTTACTAATTGATCTCCACATGAAATTTTTATAATACATGTGGGGAAATCAATATTCATCTTTGCTATATGTATGAATGGTCTCCCTAAGAAGATTAGGATATCATAAAACTGTCCATTAAAATTCATTTTGAGCACTACAAAATCAGCTGAAAATTTACACCCTTTCATTGTTACTATCACATTTTTTAAAATACCTTTAGGATTTTTAATAGATCTATCAACAAATTGTAATGTGATCATAGATGGTTTAAGATCAGAAATATTAAATTTATCACAAATACTTGTAGTTAATAAATTAATATTAGCACCGGTGTCCAGTAATGTAAGGGAGCACCAGTATCCTTTAATTTATGTGGAACTTAATTTAATAATAAAGTACTAGTATGCATATATAATTTTTCTACTCTAGGTGCTCTTTTTGATGTACACATTTCTTTTAAAACTATAGCATATTCAAAAATATGTTCAATGATAGGAAATAAAGGAAGAGTAATTTGCACATCTTGTAAAATTTTATTTATTTATTTATTTCATTCCTTTTTCTTTCTTTGTCTTGGTTTTAGAGCTTTAAGAAATGGAATGGTCATCCTTTCTTTTAGAATTTCCTTGGTAGAATCAAGAACTTCTTTTGCTTCTTCTTGATTTTGTTTTGAACTGTCCACATTTTCCTCTTCTTCTACTATTGGGGATAAAGATTAGATAAAATCTTCCAACTCTTTAATGCATTTACTGTCCTGACATTATCATTTCATGGATTTTTTCCTAGGTTCATGCCACTATCCTCCTCTTACTGAAATCCCACGGTTGACATTTTTCTAGATTTTCTATGGGCTGACTAGGTAGCTGTCCTTCTTCTCTCCTATTCTTAAGAGCCTCTATAATTTGTTTCTGTTATAACATCATTTGATTCATAGTTTGCTACATCATTTGACTCATTTTTTGTATCATTTCTATAACATTAGGTTAAGTATGAGAGGGTTGAATTTTTTTAAATCTATTTTCTTATTTTGGACAAAATTCAGAATTTAAATTGGGCCAAAGTGCTTCTAGATTTTGAATATTATTTGAGTCTCTCCATGAAAAGTTATTCCTCCCATTATGATTATAAGAATTGGGAAAAGGCTCCATATTTCTATTAAAATCGTGGGCTACTTACACTTATTCTTGTATAGGTTGAAATGATTGACATTGAAATTTAGAATGCTCATTTTCACCATACATAGGATATGAATTATTTGAATTAAATTCAAGATTATGAAGCTTCTTAAAATTGTCAATAAATAAATCAAGCTTATCTAATTTTTATTAATCTGATTAACCTCATTTCTTAAATTAGAATCATCTTGATGATGGAATTCATACATTCTTCTCCTCTTATCCCTATCATATAACTCGAAAGAGGCTTGATCTCATGAATTTTCACTTAAATTCTCATAAAGGCTGTAAATCTTATCAGGGGTCTTCCATAAATGCTCCTACACATATAAAATCAACAATATTCTATGTTGTTCTAGTAATTCATTATAAAATTTTTTATTAAGCTGTCACTTAGGTATAACATGGTCAGGACATTTTTTAAGTAAATCTTTGAATTTTTCCCATGTCTCATGTAAAGTCTCTCATGGCCTTTGAGCAAAACTTCATATATGTTTTCTTATATTTTGAGTTTTTCCTAAGGGGTAAAATTTTCGAAGAACAACATATTCTATGTTTTTGTAACTAGTTAATTCTTAGTAGATAGCCAATAACTAGCCTTGTCCCTAAGTGTATGAGGAAATAATTTCATCTTAATAATTTCTAGTGTAACTTGAGGGAGATTAATTAAATCACATATCATATAAAATTTTTCTAAATGTTAATGATGCTCCTCTAAAGGTAATTCATGAAAATTAGGAAGCACTTGGAAAATTTTTAGCTTTATTTTAAATTTAACAGTGGGTGCCAATAGGACTCTAATATTAAATGTTCTTTGAAATGAATCATACATGATGGAGAGACACCCTAGGAGGGAGGCATTCATTTGAGTAGAAAGAGTGTTTGCTGAGTTTTATTTAGAGAGAAGGGGAGAGGGGAAGCTTGAGGGGTGGAGGGCACCATCCGACCAACAATGCCACCACCTTGTCCCTAGTCCCTAATCAGCAGAGATATCATGTTATCAAGTACATTGTCGTGCGACATTGTCATTGTGTGATTCATAGTTAGGCCCACTTATTCTCATAGCTGGTGGTTAGTGAGAAGTGATAACCTACTTGATTTGCAACTAGTCAAATTATTATAGTGAGCACTCTAATCGTTAATAATTTCTTAATCGTGATGATCCATTTGATTTCAATCTTGCAAGATTTCATTTGGTCTTACCTTAGTAAAGCATCTTAATTAATTAATTAGGGCAAGTTGGTATTTACATTATTATGTCCTACAACATTAGGGCCTAATGGAGAACCTCCTCTAAGGATTCAAACTTTATCTTGATCACTAATTGCTGATGAAGATAGATAATGCAGTCTACTCATAGTTGAAGCTCAATGGTGAAGAATCTTGATCGTAAGAGAGATCTCTCATTGTGGATCAAAGTAGAATTATTATTACTAATCTACCTTGCTTCCTATACTTGTAGGGCATCGTCTTCCAACATATTTTTGCATTTTGCTTGAGAGACAAAGTTGGAAAGTTAATTTGAATACTTACCATTTTCTAGAATGCGTGGCAATGACCTCTAACTATTGCGAATTTAATATCTTTCTATTCTCTAGTCCATTTGATTTGAAATTAGAATTAAAGATTTTTCTCTCATAGATAAACAACTTTCTTGTCGACTTTGTCTTCAGATTCAAATGTTAAGCCAATTGTTTTATCCACATAAGCAGCTGATGTGTCATCATCCAAATTTCTGATTTGAGACTCATAAGAGCTCATTTAATATTTTGAACCTTTTTCTTTTTCTTTTAATGATGCATGTGAGTTATTTTTCAACAAATATTTATTCATATATGACGCTTCTCTTATTCATGATTTCACTTAACCTCAAGGTTAGCCATAATGTCACAAGATAAACAATATATTGATTTGCATGAAACCTACGAGTCATTAATCATAATTTTGTGAATAATATCAATCATGAATTATATATTTTCTCATATATTTATATCAAAATCTATGCCCAAGGGCATCAACAATCTCCCCCTTTTTGATACTTATAAAACTATTTTGAGAAAATATATATATCAACATAATTATGTGCACAAATAATGTAGCAACAGTTTCACGCACATATCAAAAAATCTTTGACAATAATAACAATCAATCATCGTGTGTCAAAGCAATATGCAAACATAATATTCAAATTTCAGCATTCACACATGTTCACACAGTTCATCCACAGAGGTTCAAGCAATAAAAGTATAATTGTATTGAATACATTCTTGCCCCCCTTTAGCAAGTGCTCCCCTTGAGTTTCTACTCTCAAGGTTTCATAATTGTTCGAATTTTCTCAATATTTCTCTCCCTTTTTGTAAGATCAAGAAGTAAATCATAAATAGTCGGGCAAAATACAAAAAACATAGTCTTTAATCGATCAGAAAATCATTTAAATCATGAGCGAATATCTAAAATGTTGTTTTCAAGGTCTTGAAATTATTCTTCCATCATACCAAGGCATTGCTCCACTTGTTCCACACTTTTGTTGAATTTCTCAACAATAGGAAGAATGTCAAAGAATGTGAGAGCACGAGATAATGTATGAGAAAAAGATAGACAATGAAGCCATTGACCATCACTAAAAAAAATATTGTCGGCCAGTTGGGCCCGCAAGCAAGTCAAAGGCCTAGTAGGGTGGAGCCATGGAGTGGCTAAGGACCACGAGCTCGAGGCTCAAGCGGCTAAGGACCTCAAGCTTAAGGCTCAAGCTGCTGAAGACACAGACTGCGAGCTCACCGCTCAAGCAGCTGACGTGTGCATCACTCCCCTTCCACGTCACCGGTGGCTAGTCGAGTGTGAGGTAAGGAGTGGATGAGATGTACCTATTGATGGCTAAAGGAGCCACTAGTTTATATTCGCATCAAAATCGGTCAAAAAATTGATATGGGACTAAACCCACCGAACCTAAACTTTTCCCGTATGATTATAAATGCCCAAAATACCCCTTCATTACTATGATGAAAATATCCTTATGATGTCACATTGTAAGGGCATTATCATACTTATTTCATCTCTCTCTCATAGGCAGACAACTAGCAAAGAAATCGCGATTTTCAGTGAGCGATTAAGCTACAACAATCACCAAAATATCGACAAAAACTAAGTCAATGCAATATGCAGAGCATCGTGGCCAAAATTAGTAAACGATTCTGGACAAAACATCACAAACTCAACAAAAAAATCATGTTCGATTGATAGACAAACAAGCCCATCACCAAGAAGAGGACAATCCACTGAGACACAAGTCACCACCTCCTAAAAGCATACCAAATGTGATAAAGGGTCTCCTCTTGCCGCGATGACTTGAAGATGAAGCCCCTAAGATGTACCACACTTACATCCAACTTACCTCCATCGGGTGATAGCTGCCGGAGGGCCACAAGTTGTCATTTTTTTGTTCCACCGGGTGACAGTCGTTAGAAATGATTTGGCAACACATTCCACTAATTTCTAGACTTTGTAAGACAACCTAGAGATTGCCTACATCGTCTCTGTCCAAGGAGAGCCTTTGAGACTATGGACATTGCATGAATTCCTTCCCAAACACGTAGAATTCTAACAATTACCATCGCAAAGCCGGAAATCTATTTTTCTTACTTTTAACTTCATTGTCATTTAAATTAGTAACATTTGGTATGATTTCAAGCTTCAATATCCTTTTTCATTGAGTTATGATTCTTCAGGCTTTTACAGAACTTAATTTGACCCATTAATTCAATAGTAATCACTTACGAAAGAATCATAAGTTAGAACTTTGTTTTTGTCTGATTCATATTCTTCAAGTGCTGACGTCACCTTGACATCATAACCTTATTTTGTTTTCACATTTTTTAAATATATTATATTTATCATTCTATTAAAAATTCATAAAAATTCATATTCATTTAAGAAAATTCTGAAATATTACCCAATGTTATATTACATTCCTGTAATTGACCTAGAAATTTTCCACTATTTTTGAAATCTTTATGAGTTTATAAATAATTTTTTCATTTTGATATAAATTTGAAATTTCAAAAATTGGCTTTTTCTAGTTTTATAAATTTTTAAATTTGCGTGATTTATTATACAACAATTAAGTCACGTCAACATGGTTTCTCAAAAATGAGATGAAATGGAGACATACCTATGATATTTTTATATGCTATTCTATATGCCCATAATACCTTTTGTAACTTCATAGGCCAATCCTTCCTATCTAGTCTAATTATTTTCCTTAAAATTCTTTAAATTTCCCTATTGCTGCTTCAACTTACCCATTTATTTGGGGCTGATATGGTGACGCAACAGTAATGCGGAAGATAACAAGTCTGGGTCTTGAATCTACAAAGCTTAAAACTTGGAGGAGAAATCAACTTCTAAATCCACAGATTCAGAATCTTCAACCGTTGAATCCACAAGAGGTTATTTGAATCCACAAGCAAAAAAGGGATAGCTCACATAAAAGAGAATACATAATACTTTAAAAGATATCCTTCTTAGGTTACAGGGGGGGCCTTTATATAGGCCAAAAAGAATCTGAGGCATTCCTAAAAGTAGAATCCTATAAAGATCCTAAGATAGAGACTATTAATATCTGTCATGACTGAAAACAGACTACCAACATTGAAAGTTATTCCCTAAAGAACATTCTAGAAGAATAAAGATATAATGTACTTTCTAGAGACAAAGAAGAGACATAAAGTAAGGAGCAGGACATCATTGTCCTCAAATGACATGGGACAGACTAACAACATTTATTACTGATGCCTGTAGCATATTCCACAAGGAACGTGACATAAAGTAAGGAGTAAGCTCTAATTGTCTTGAAATGACCTAGGACAGATTGACAACATTTGCTGCTAACACTTGTAGCACATTCCACGAGGAATATGACATAAAGTAGATTTCTCAAATGTCAATATCAATGGTAACTACATGGGCCTTATAGTAATATCACTTTATGGCCCAAATTCGTACTTGGGCCACTTGGCTCTTAATCTTTGACTTTCCCCATTGACACTCTAATCAATTGGCTACATCATATGGAGTGGCTACTCTATGGTGTACTCCATTCTTTTTTAATAGTTCTTTGAAATGTTTATTTGTAAAATGTGTTGCTCTATCACTAATAATCACTTTATGACATCTAATCTTAAAAATATATTTTCTTAGATAAATTTCATCACAATTTTATGATCATTAGTTCTAGTAGGAATAGCTTTCACCCATTTGACATATAATCAATAGCAAGTAAGATATATTCATATTTTTCAACTGATGGGATTGAACCCATAAAATCTATGCCTCATACATCAAAAATTTCAACTACTAACATATTACGCATAGGCATTCATCTCTTTTATTTAAGTTACCTACAGATTGGCATGAAATACATATTTTACTAAATTCTATAGAATCTCTAACTATTGTAGGCCAATAAAAATCACATTGAAAAATTTTCGCAATTATCTTTCTAATAGAAGAATGTTATCCACAGTTAGATGAATGGCACATATTAAAAATGTTATGATGTTCTTCTTTAGAAACATATCTCCTAAGAATCTGATCATTACCCAAGTAATATAAATCAGGATCATGCCAAAAATAATTTCTAATCTTAGTAAAGAAATGATTTTTTCTATTCTTATCCCACTATTCTCGAATTTTTTTACAAACTAGAAAATTAACAATATGTGCATATTATGGTGATGGTTGATGTTGAGCTCTCATCAATTGTTCATCTAGAAATACACCTTGTAAAGGTGTTACATTTGTTCTTGTATCACTCAATCTAGAAAAATAGTTAGCAATAACATTTTCGAAACCCTTTTTATCTTTTATTTCTAAATCACATTCCTACAACAATAATATCCATCTTAATAAATGTGGCTTTGCATCTTTCTTATTTAGCAAATATTTTAATGCTGCATGATTAGTATAAATAATGATTTTAACTCTTAAAATATATGATCTAAATCTTTCTAATGAAAATATTATAGCTAGTAACTCTTTTTCAGTTGTGGTATAATTTAATTGAGCATTATAAATAGTTTTGCTAGCATATGAAATTACTATAGGTTTTGACTCATTTCTTTGTCCTAAAACAGCTCTTACTATATAATTTGATGCATCACACATTATTTCAAAGGGAAGGTACCAGTCAATAGCTTGTAAAATAGGTACCTCAGTAATTAATTTTTTTTATTATAGAAAAAGACTCAAAACATTTCTCATCAAAATTAAAAGGCACATCTTTAGATTATAACAAGGTGAGAGGTTTAAGCATTTTCAAAAAATATTGAATAAATTTTTTATAATAACCTGAATGTCCCAAAAAAATCTAACCTATTTTACTAAATTTGGGGATTGCATTTTGGATATAATATTAATTTTTTCTCTATCTACCTCCAAACCTATTTCACTCACAATATGTCCCAACACAACTTCTTTAATTTTTTCTCTGTACATTTCTTTAGAAAATGCTATAAAAGATTTAAGCATTCATGAAATGATTCACCAAAAATAAAAAAATCATTCATAAAAATTTCCATGTATTTTCTAAGTATATCAGAAAAAATAGATAACATACATCTTTGAAATGTGGCTAGAGCATTACACAACCCAAAAAGCATGCATTTAAAAGTAAAAGTATTAAATGGACAAGTAAAAGTCATTTTTTCTTGATCTAAAGGATTTATATAAATTTGATTATAACCAAAATATCCATCTAGAAAATAAAAGAATCTTTTTCTAGCTAGTTTTTTAAGAATTTGATCAATAAATGATAGGAGAAAATGATCTTTTCTAGCAACTGAATTTAATTTTCTGTAATCAATACAAACCCTCCAACCAATGGTTAATCTTATTTGTATTTCCTCCTTATTTTTATTTTTATAACCATGATCCCTGATTTCTTTGGCACCACCTGTGTAGAACTAACCTATTTACTATTTGAAATAGGATAAATACTATTAGCAGCCAACCACTTTAAAATTTTCTTTTTTACCACTTCCATTATGTTAGGATTTAATCTTCGTTGTGGTTCTCTACTAGCTCTAGCTCTTTCATCTAAATATATATTATGTATGCAAACATTCATATCAATGCCCCAAAGATCATCTATTTTCCAGTCAATATCTTTCTTATTTTTTTGAACTACTTCTAATAATTCTTCCTCTTACTCATTACTCAAATCAGTTACAATAATAATTGGGAATGAGTTATTTTCCTCCAAAAATATATATTTTAAATTAGAGGGAAGAGGTTTTTGCTCTAAATTTGTGTGATCTTCTTCCTTCTACTCGCCCATATTTATATTCTCAATTTCTTTTAAATCTTCCAACACACATTCATAAATAATATCTGAATCAGCAAAATTATCTAAAAGATCTATGGTATGATAATCATAAACTTGAGATTTCTTAAGATCATTTGATATCTCAAAGATTTTAATTTCTACTGATTGATCTCTACATGAAATTTTTGCAATACCTATGGAGAAATCAATATTCATCTTTGTTGTATGCAAAAATGGTTTCCCTAAGATTATTGGGGTATCATAAAATTGCACATTAAAATCCATTTCTAGTAATACAAAATCAGTTGGAAATTTACACCCTTTCACTATTAGTATCACATTTTCTAAAATATCTTCAGGATTTTTATTAGATCTATTAGTAAATTGTAATGTGATAGTAGATAGATAGTTTAAGATTAAAAATATTGAATTTATCACAAATATTTGTAGGTAATAAATTGATACTACCACTAGTGTCAAGTGATACATTCTAAAAAATAAATCCACCAATATCACACGAAATTAAAGGAGCATCAGTATCTTTTAATTTATATGGAACTTGATTTAATAATAAAACACTAGCATGCATAGATAATTTTTCTACTCTAGGTGCTCTTTTTGGTGTACACATTTCTTTTAAAACTCTAGAATATTCAGGAATATACTCAATAGCAATAAGTAAAGGAAGACTAATTTGCACATCTTGTAAAATTTTCTTTATTTTTTCATTATGTTCCTTTTTCTTTTTTTGTCTAGATTCTAGAGCTTTAAGAAATGGAATGGTCATCCTTTCTTTCAAAATTACCTTAGTAGAATTTAAAAGTTCTTCCTTTGCTTCTTCTTGATTTTGTTTTCGACTATCCACATTTTTCTCTTCTTCTATTATTTGGGGATAAAGATCAAGTAAAATATTCCCACTCCTTAATACATTTACTATCTTGACATTATCATTTCGTCCGTTTTTTTCCTAGGTTTATGCCACTAGACTCCCCTTGTTAAAATCCTACAGTTTGGTATTTTCCTAAATTTTCTATGGGTTGACTAGGTAGCTGTCCATTTTCTCTCCTATTCCCAAGAGCTTCTATAATTTATTTCTACTGCAACATAATTTGATTCATAATTTGTTGCATCATTTTCATAGCATCAGGTTGAGTATGAGAGCGTTGAATTTTCTGACATCTGTTTTCCTATTTTGGGCGAAAGTAAGAATTTAAATTGGGCCTAAGTGCTTCCAAATTTTGAATATTATTTGGGTATCTCCGTGAAAGGTTATCCCTTCCAATATGATTATAAGAATTAGGCTCCCAATTTCCATTAAAATCATGGGCTACTTGTACTTTTTCTTACATAGGTTGAAATAATTGATCTAAATTATAACATTAAAATTCAGAATGCTCATTTTCACCATACATAGGATATGAATTATTTGAATTAAATTGAGGATTAGGATAAAATTGAAAATAAATACATCAAGCTTCTCTAATTTTTTATTAATCTGATTAACCTCATTTCTTAAATTAGATTCATCTTGATGATGGAATTCATACATTCTTCTTTTCTTATCCCTGTCATATAACTCAAAAGAGGTTTGATCTCTCGAATTTTCACTTAAATTCTCATAAAGGCTGTAAATCTCATCAAGGGTCTTCTCCATAAATATTCCTCCAAAAATAGAATCAACCATATTCCTATGTTGTTCTAATAATCCATTATAAAAAATTCTATTGAATTGCCACTTATGTATAGCATAATCAGGGCATTTTCTAAGTAAATCTTTCAATTTTTCCCATGTCTCATGTAAAGTTTCTCTTAGCCTTTGAGCAAAACTCCATATATGTTTTCTTATATTTTGAGTTTTTTCTAAAGGGTAAAATTTTCAAAGAAAAGCCTATTCTATATCTTTTCAACTAGTCAATTCTCTATCTAATGTAGATAGCCAATAACTAGCCTTGTCCCTAAGTGTATGAGGAAATAATTTCATCTTAATAATTTTTAGTGTAACTTGAGGGAGATTAATTAAATCACATATCATATGAAATTTTTCTAAATGTTGATGGTGCTCCTCTAAAAGTAATCCATGAAAATTAGGAAACATTTATAAAATTCTTGGATTTATTTTGAATTTAACTATGAATTCTAATGGGACTCTAATATGGGATGCTCTTTGAAATGAATTAGGGATATAATGATTTTTCATAGTCATAGGAATGTTCTTAGTTTGACCTGTACTATCTTCAAGATCCATCAAAATTAATTTTTATTTTGAATTTTTAGTTTTAGGCAAGATAATGAGAGGATTCTTTAGTCTTGGATGTAAAGATCTTCTACCATGCATAAAAAAATAAAGTAAAAATAAATTCAAGGCAAAAAGTTTAAAAATTGTTGCCCTCCATCAGTTTGCTCATATCGTTACCCTACTGCTCTTCATTTTCTTTTTTTTTCTGCAAAATAAAATAGAAACAAGCCTTAAAATTATTATACCTTTTTCGCACTCTAAGAGAAAAATAGAAAAATACCAAATATTATATAATACATCCCCACCAACTGCACCAAAATTTGATGTGACTTAATCATTGTATAATAAAACATACAAATTTAAAATTTATAAAACTAGAAAAGACCAAGTTTTCGAATTTTTAATTTATATTAGAATGAATCAATCAATCATAAATTAATAACATATTTCAAAAATAGTGAAAAATTTCCAAGTAGATCATAGGGATGTAATATAATATCGAGTAATATTTTAAAATTCTCCTAAAAGAATACAACTTTTTATAATTTTTTAACTGAATGCTAAATAAAATATATTTAAGAAATCGTGAAAAGGAAATAAGGCTATTGTCTAACGACTTTCTATCATTGCTAGGAAAATTCAACAAATTTAAAATTTATAAATTTTGGAAAATAAGGTAATTCTTAATAGAGAAATATTTTTAGTGGATGTCCTAGGTTGATCATAGGGAAGATGAAGTACTATTAATTATTTATGATTTTTATTTGATATATTATTATTTTTAATTATTTTCTGGCCAAATTATAATGAAATAAGCTAAAATTGCGAATTTGGGGATTATTGACGTCAACCTATGAAGAATAGCCCCAAATTCACAGTCAATGGAAATACATCGACACGCAAATGGATCAAACCAAAGCCACAATGATGGAAGTAAGAAATTAATAGAAAATGACTTTTGTTCGAAACATGATTAAGGATTGAAAGATGTATTATTGAAATATAAAAATAGTTAAAATGAACAAAAAGTAAAGTTTACTGAAGAACTAGGTGGCATAGTCGTCGATCGGATTTTCACTCAAATACAATTGATTTGTGTAGGATCGGTGCACTAATTGGTTTCCTACACCTTCTCCAATCGATGGTTGACAATCCTAGCAATTGTCACTTGTTGAAATCAAGTAGCAAAGGCAATTCAACTCTGAGCATGTCATGATGTTCAGAGAAGGATCCTCGGAAAAAATTCTTCACTATTTGTATCGGGCAAAGAATGGGGAAGATTTTTGAAAGACATTCAGCCTCTGTAGAATCTGAATGAGGGGGAAATTTAGACGAAATCCATCTTTTGTATCGGATGGATGGATTGGGCAAAATCCGGCATTTGTAGTAGTTGCACGAGAGGGGTTTTGATCCGATAGGGGGGTAGAATAATCGAGGATGCCTTCTTCCTCTTTGGAAACACCTTTTCAATCTTCCTTTGCACATATTTTGCTGATTTGTTACAATTAATTGTCATATTTGTTGCCGCAATCCATGCATCCCCTATTAACACAAAAACCCTGAAAATATTTGATTTTTCATTCGTTTTAAATGATTATAAACTATAAAAATGACATGCATTGAATTATCACATAATTTCCAATTTTTTTTTGCCAATTTACTTGGCAAATTTCTTTCTAGAGAATCAATTGATCATCCGGCATGATTTTTGCTGATTTTTCAGGATTTTCAATGATTTTCTGAATTTAATGATTTTTCTCAAATTTCCTTAATATTTCTATAAAATCAGAATAAACATAGAAATATTCTCAGAAATAATATAAAATATAAAAACATGTGATAAATATTTTCATCATATTACATGACTGATTTCTTCATGTAATTCTTAGAAATTAACATTAAAATCATATAAATCATTTTACATCTAACTTTTCTAATTTAAAGTATCTACAAGCATTTTAATTAAAATTAAGGCATAAATCACAGAAATACTAAGGACATTATCATGTAAATATTGAGAGTTATCAGCTATGACGTCCTAGTGACATTAGTGCCTAAAGAACACAAATCAGGCAAAAATAAAGTTTCGACCTATAATTCTTTCGTAAGTAATTATTGTCGATTTAATGGGTCAAATTAAGGTCTATAGAAGCTTGAAGAATTGTAACTCAATGATGAAGGAAATTGAAACTTGAAATTGTCTAAATATTACTAATTTAAATGAAAATAAAGTTTAAAATAGGAAAAATAGAGTTTTGGCTTCACGACGGTGATCGCCAGAATTCTACATGTTCAAGAAAGAATTCGTGCAATGTCCATGGCCTCGAAGGCTCTCCTTAGACAAGGACTATGTGGGCAATCTCTAAATCTTCTTTCGCAGCCTAAAAATTAATGGAATATGTCGCCAAATTGTTTCTAATAGTTGTTACCCGACAGAATAGAAAAATGACAAGTTGCGGCCTTTCAGTGGCTATCATCCGATGGAGGTAAGTTGGATGGAGGTGGGGCATGTCTTGGGGCTTCGTCCTCAAGTCAACGCAGTAAGAGGAGGGCCTTTATCACATCTGGTACACTCTCAAGACATGGTGAGTCGTCTCCTAATGGATCGTCCTCTTCTTGATGATGGCTTGTTCATCGATCAATTTGAAATAATTTTCTCATTAAGTTCACGATGTTTTGTCAAGAATCATTCACTAATTTTGGTCATAATGCTCTATAAATCATATTAACAAAATTTTTGTCGAGATTTTTGTGATTTTGGCAACTTAATTGTGAGAGAGAGAGAGAAATGAAATAAGTATGATAATACCCTTATAATGTGACATCATTAAGATATTTTCATCATGGTAATAAAGGGGTATTTTGGGTATTTATAATCTTGAGGGAAAAGTTAGAGTGGTGGGTTTAGTCTAACATCAATTTTCTGACCGATTTTGAGGTGAATAAAACAACGTGACTCCTCTAGCCATCAATAGGTACATCACATCCACGTGTGTATGACCACTCCTTACCCCATGCCCAACTGACCACTGATGACGTGGAAGGGGAATGATGCACACATCACCTGCTTGAGCCTCCGAACTCGCGGTCCATCTTCACCTACTTGAGCCTTAAGCTCGTGGTAATTAGCTGCTCTAGGGCTTCACTTGACTAGGCTTCCGACCTGCTTGTGGGCCTAGCTAGCTAGTGGTTTTTTTATTTTTTCCTTAATATTTTTATTTTACTCTCTTTCCATTTATCTCAACAAAATAGGATTATAAAATTATGTAATTAATCAAAAATTTATATTAACTAACTAGAAATCACTTTTCACAATTTGGCCCAAAAATAAGTCTATTTATCATGAGTTAAGGCTCAAACTATCATATCATTAGACTATTAACGCATGATAATTAAGACTTATCATGGCAGTTGCCGTTAGATCTAGCACTGCATTTTTTATGATGGTGGGTGGTGATGTGTCGGCTTCTAGATCATCAGATCTCACTATTGCTGTTGCTCTCCCGTCAAATATGAAAAATGTAAGAAGTTTAGTCTCATATCAAAAAGTGTAGTATGTTATTAGCTATATATAATAAACCACTACTTTGACTCATCGTAAACACCTTTGAAAGAGATGACCGGATTTGAGTACTAATTCCCAAGGATGATCTAGATTGAGACTCGGCTCCTAGTAGGCCCAAGAGGTAATCTATTCGGCCCGAACCAAAATCTAGATCTATGACCCGATTTACATGGGTTGCAAGGTGGTGCACCCTTTGAGCCTGCACCTAGATGCAATGTGCCTCCGGCCTACTAATGATGCTCCCATTTTAATTTTTTTACTTTTATTTATTATATTTATTTTAATGCCTAAAATTTTCAGAAAAATTCTAGAAAATATATTTCATTTAATCGTAAAAATTTAGCACAATAGGATTTTATTTGAAAATAAACTAAATGAGAAATAAGCTTTAACATATGAAATAATTTTTCATCAATTTTATTTTTATTCATAAAATATCAATTTAAATCAAGATTTAAGGAGGTTCATCAAAATGAGAAGTAAAATAATTAACATGATAACTTGTGAAATAATTCTAAAATATGCATTATTCTCCCTGATTTAATAACACATTAACATAGGATTTTCACAAGTTATCAGGTTTTCACCTACAAGAAGATCTTTTTTTTTCGAGAAATACAATTATCTACAAGAGGATTTACTTTGTGAATTATACTTTGCAGGTTTGGTAAGACACTTTGGCCATGACAAACCCTTAATATTAGTTGAAGGGAGATATTATTGGCCTAAATTGAAGAAAGATGTAGAAAATTTCATTCGCAAATGTTAGATATGTCAAACCTACAAGGGATAGATTTAGAATATAGGTCTTTATACTCCACTACTAATTCCCCAACGACCATGGGCGGATATTTCAATGGACTTTATTTTAGGCATGCCATGAACACAGAGGTGCAGATTCTAATTTTTTTAGTTGACATATTCTCTAAAATACCTCATTTTATTTTATACAAAATCTCAAATGATGCAAGTCAAGTAGTTAATATTTTTTCACAGAAATTGCTCGTCTACATAAAATTCCTAAATCTATTACATATGATAGAGATTCTAAATTTATTCTTCACACTTTTAGCAAATACTATGAGAAAGATTTAACACATTTTTGAAATTCAGTAGTACTAGTCACCCTCAAATCAAGGGTCAAATGGAAGCGATAAACTTAAGTCTTGGCAACTTGATATGTTGTATATCTAGAGAAAAAGAAAAATAATGAGATTATTGACATAGTAGTAACATGAAAGATAACTAGTTTTGGGCTTGAATCTATAAAGCTCAAGACTTGGAGATGAACTGGCTTCTGAATCCATATATTCAAAATCTTTAACTGTTGAATCCAAAAGGGGTTGCTGATGCAGCCCAATTTCATCCAAATTCAAGTGATCCAAAAAAATAGAACTGAATCCAATAGATCATAAGTGGTTTCTTGAGTCATGAGGTAGGCTGAAATTGATACAATATTAGGATAGACCTACTAATAAGTCTTAATTATCATGAGTTAATAATCTAATGATATGATAGTTTGATCCTTAACTCATAATATTTAGACTTATTTTTGTGCTATATTTTGAAAAATGATTTCTAGTTGGTTAATATGAATGTTTGATTAATTACATGATTTTATAATCCTATTTTGTTGAGATAAATGAAAAAAAAATAAAATAAAAAGATTAAAGAAAAAAATAAAAACATCGCCAACTAGCTAGGCCCACAAGTGGGTCAGAGGCCTAGTCAGTTGGGGCCACGAGGTGGCTATGGACCGCAAGCTTGAGACTCAAGTGGCTAAGGACCACAAGCTCAAGGCTCAAGCAACTAAAGATGCAAACTACGACCTCGGCACTCAAGTGGCTAACATGTGCATCACTCTCATTTCATGTCATCGGTGGCCAGCCGAGCATGGGGCAACAAGTGGTCATACACACATGGATGAGATGCACTTATTGATGACTAAAAAAGTCACCAGTTTATATTCACGTGAAAATTGGTCAGAAAATCGATGTGGGACTAAACCCACCACTCTAACCTTTCATCGTAGGAATTATAAATGCCCAAAATACCCCTTCATTACCATGATGAAAGTATCCTTATGACATCACATTGTAAGGGCATTATCATACTTATTTCATCCCTCTCTTTCTCTCTCTCACAGGGAGGCAACTAGCGAAGAAATCACGATTTCCGGCGAGCGATTAAGCTGCAAAAAATTACCAAATCTCAACAAAAACTTAGTCAATGCGATTCACGGAGCATCATGGCTGAAATTAGTGAACGATTCTAGACAAAATATCGTGAACTCGACGAACAAATCATCTCCAATTGATCAACGAACAAGCCATTGCCGGGAAGAAGACAATCTGCTAAGAGACGAGTTACAACCTCCTGAGAGCGTACCATATGTAATAAAGGGCCTCCTCTTACTATACTGACTTGAGGGCGAAGCCCTTGAGATACACCTCACCTCCATCCATCTTACTTTCATCAGGTGACAGCCGCCG
This sequence comes from Spirodela polyrhiza, assembly GCA_024713555.1. NCBI lineage: Eukaryota > Viridiplantae > Streptophyta > Magnoliopsida > Alismatales > Araceae > Spirodela > Spirodela polyrhiza. The sequence goes on along the minus strand of CM046529.1, from coordinate 5,053,144 downwards.
AAGTGCCACAAGTTGCTATTTTTCTTTTCCGCTAGGTTGCAGTCACTGAAAATAATTTGGCAACACATTCCACCAATTTCTATGCTTTGAAAGAAGATCTAGAGACTACCTACATCGTCTTTGTTCAAGGAGAGCCTTCGAGGTTGTGGACATTGCACGAATTTTTCTCGAACACGTAAAATTTTGGTGATCGCCGCTGCGAAGCCAAAACTCTATTTTTCTTGCTTTAAACTTTATTTTCTTTTAAATTATTACTAATTTGGCATGATTTAGAGTTTTAATATCCTTCTTCATTGAGTTATGATTCTTCGGGCTTTTACAAAACTTAATTTGACCAATTAATTCGACAGTAATCGCTTATAATAGAATCGTAGGTCGGAACTTTGTTTTCACCTGATTCATGTTCTTAGGGCACTGATGTCACCCTAACATCATAGCCTTATTTTCTTTTTACATTTCTTAAATATATTATATTTATCATTCAGTTAAAAAATTATAAAAATTTGTATTCTTTTAAGAAAATTTTGAAATATTACCTGATATTATATTACATCCCTATGATCGACCTGAAAATTTCTCACTTTTTTTGAAATCTTTTATCAATTTATAAATAATTTATTCATTTTTATATATATATTTAAAATTCCAAAAATCGGTTTTTTCTAATTTTATAAATTTTAAATTTACGTGATTTATTATACAATGATTAAGTCACGTTACCTACCCTTCCATGACATGGAGGAACATGCCACTATGGAGGGGATTGCGTCTTATGAGAGCGAGGAGACTAACTTGAAGCAAATGAACAAACACTAATGGGCAACACGTCCTGTGGGCACTTGGCGAGGCATTGACAAGGGTGCTGATGCAGTAGACCCTCCACGTCCAAACCCAAGGTGAGAGCTAGTGTCACCAACACGGTTCTACCACCTAAGCTCAATGACCAAGACAACAAGCTTTGTGTGCATGCATCAGTGCTTGTTCACTACAAAGCCCAACCCATCCCACCTAGCTAGGCCTGACAGTAGTGGAGTAGGAGCGGGATGGCACTACACGGAGTAATGACTGAATGGAGTGGGAAATGAGGGCTAACACATGGGCCAAGGCCTAGTCGGTTGTGGCTAAGTAGGAGAAACCTCATACAGAAGCAGGGTCAACAGAGGTTGGGTCAACGTAAGCCCCGGTGGTGGCGGTGAGCGTTGCTGCAATGAGGTAGCTGGCTTCCTACTACTCGCACTGATGTCAGCAAACACACAAACCAGCACACCTCTAGGGTACAGGCTTGCACCCTGAAGGTTGCTCCAAGCAAGGTGCCCAGTGCATGCGTGGGTGTGCCATTAGCATTCAGGGAGGGTGTGCGACAGCAGCGCCCAATGAACACCAGATGGGACTGAGGTGGGGCACCGCCGAATGACCTGAGGCACATTGGCAGGGTTCCTGGTCGGCTTGGTGGTCGACTTTGTGGGCTACTCGGTGGCACACGGGCAGACTCGTGGGGCTCATGGGCATGACAATTGTGGCCCATCAGAGCATGGAGCACGTGTGTCAGACGCGGGGTGAGTGCATGGTAGGAGCATGCCGTGGGTGGTCACGCAGAACCCGCATCCAGGCAGCGGCACAATGAGAAACCAGTGGCCTGACGGCAGCGTCGACGGTCGGGTGGTGCCCTCCTCCCTTCAAGCTCCCCCTCTCCTTCCTCTCTAAATGAGATTCAACAAACACACTTTGACAATGGCTCTCCACCCCTTTATATAGGGACCCACATGGGCCAAGGGTGGAGAACCATGTGAGAGACCCAAAATGCCAAACCCCCCAGGTGAGTCCTCCTCTCTATTGGGCCCAAATGTGGATGGCCCAAAAGAGAAGAGGTGAGGGAAAAAAGGACATCAACTCCCCCAATTGGGCCCACACATATGGCCCCAAAAAGATGAGGGAATAGCAAGGACGAAAGCAAAAGGAAGTGGGCCTTTCCATCCCACCATGGGCTCGACATGGACCCTAAGGATAGGAAGTCTTTCATGCGGTATAGCAAAACCTAAGGTCCTTTGTCCTCGCTCGAGCTCCGCAATCTAGTTAATAGTGTGGGAACAGGGTCTCCTCTGTCACCTTGAGCTCATGCTATGGTAGCAAGGGGTCTTGTTTGCCACCAATCCCTAATTCATTTCAAAGAGCATCTAATATTAGAGTCCCATTAGCACCCACAATTAAATTTGAAATAAATCTAAGAATTTTCTAAATACTTCCTAATTTTCATGGATTACCTTTAGAGGAGCCTCATCAGCATTTAGAAAAATTTCATATGGTATGTGATTTAGTTATACCAAAAATTATTAAGATGAAATTATTTTCTCATACACTTAAGAATAAGGTTAATTATTAACTATCTACATTAGATAGAAAATTGACTAGTTGGAAAGACATAGAATAGGCTTTTCTCTAAAAATTTTACCCCTTAAGAAAAACTCAAATATGAGAAAACATATATGGAGTTTTGCTCAAAGGCCAAGAGAAACTCTATATGAGATATGGGAAAAATTTAAAGACTTAGAAAATGCCCTCATCATATTATACCTAAGTGGCAGCTCAATATAATTTTTTATAATGGATTACTAGATATGGTTGATTCTATATGTGGAGGAGCATTTATGGAGAAGACCCTTGATGAGATTTATAACCTTTATGAGAATTTAAGTGAAAATTCGAGAGATAGAACCTCTTTTCAGTTATATGACAGAGATAAGAGGAGAAGAATGTATGAATTCCATCATCAAGATGAATCTAATTTAAGAAATGAGGTTAATTAGATTAATAAAAAATTAGAGAAACTTGATGTATTTATTGACAATCTTAAGAAGCTTCTTAATTCTCGATTAATTCAAATAATTTATATCCTATTGATAAGTCTTCATTATCATGAGTTAATAACTTAGTGATATGATAGTTTTAGCCTTAACCCATGATAAATAGACTTATATTTATGCTAAATCATGAAAAGTAGTTTATAGTTAGATAATATGAATTTTTGATTAATTACATGATTTTATAATCATATTTTTTTGAAGCAAATGAAAAAAGAGTAAAAAACTAAAAAACATTTAGAAAAATATAAAAAACTTTCAGCCAATTGGGCCTACAAGTGGGTCGGAGACCTAGTTAGATGGAGCCGCGGAGCAGCTAAGGACAACGAGCCCAAGGCTCAAGCAGCTGAAGACGGATCGCGAGCTCGGAGGCTCAAGCAGCTGACATGTGCGTCACTCCCCTTCCACATCACTGGTGGCCAGCTCGGCGTGGGGTAAGAAGTGGTCGTACACACGTGGATGAGAGGTACCTATTGATGGATAAGGAGACACCATTTTTTATTCACCTCAAAATTGATTAGAAAATCGATGAGGGACTAAACCCACCACTCACAAATTTCCCCCACAAGATTACAAATGCCCAAACTACCCTTTTATTACCATGATGAAAATATTCTTGTGAAGTCACATTATAAGGGCATTATCATACTTATTGTATTTTTCTCTCTTGCAAGCGAGGCAATCGGCGAAGAAATTGCTATTTTTGGCGAGTGATTAAGTTGCAAAAATCACCAAAATCTCAACAAAAACTTAGTCAACATACTTTGTGGAGCATCGTGGCCGAAATTAGTGAACGATTATGGACAGAACATCACAAACACAACGAGTAAATCATCTCTAATTGATCAACAAATAAATTGTCATCAAGAAGAAGACAATCTGTTTGAAGACAAGTTGCCACCTCTTGAGAGCATATCAGATGCAATAAAGGGCCTCTTCTTGCTGTGCTGACTTGAGGACAAAGCCCCTCAAATGTGTCCCAACTCTATCAGGCTTACCTCCATCAGGTGACAGCTGTCGAAGGGTCGCAAGTCACCATTTTTTCCCTCCGTTAGGTGGCAGCCGCCGAAAATGATTTGACGACATAGTCCACTGATTTATAAACTTCGCAAGAAGATCTAGAGATTGCCCACATCATCTGGAAAGCCTTCGAGGCTGTGGACATTGCACGAATTCTTTCTCGAACACATAGAATTCTAGCAATTGCCTCCACAGAAGTCAAAACTCTATTTTTCTTAATTTAAACTTCATTTTCATTTAAATTAGTAATATTTGACATGATTTCAAGTTTCAATATCCTTTGTCATTGAGTACTTCAAAAAAATAAGAAAGTGATTGGCTAGAAAATAGATGATTTTAGAGATATTGATATGAATGTTTGCATGTATAATATATGTTTTAGGAAGGAACTAGAGCTAGTAGAGAATCACAATGAAGATTAAATCCTAACATGATGGAAGTGGTAAAAATAGAAATTTTAAAGTGGCTGGCTACTAATATTATTTATCCTATTTTAGATACTAAATGAGTTAGTCCTACATAGGTAGTGCCAAAGAAATTAGGGATCACGGTTATAAAAAATGAGAATGAGGAAGAAAATTTAAACAAGATTAACCATTCATTTGAGGTTTTGTATTGGTTACAAAAAATTCAATTCATTACTAGAAAAGATCATTTTCCCCTATCATTTATTGATCATATTCTTGAAAAATTAGCTAGAAAAAGATTCTCTTGTTTTTTAGATGGATATTCTGGTTATAATCAAATTTATATAAATCCTTTATATCAAGAAAAAATGACTTTTACTTGTCCATTTAGAACTTTTGCTTTTAAACGTATGCCTTTTGGATTGTGTAATACTCCAATCACATTTCAAAGATGTATGTTATCTATTTTTTCTGATATGATTAGAAAATACATTGAAATTTTTATGAATGATTTTTATATTTTTGGTGAATCATTTCATGAATGCTTAAATCATTTATAGTATGTGCTCAAAAAATATATAGAGAAAAAATTAGTTTTGAGTTATGAAAAGTCACATTTTATAGTTAGAGAGGAAGTTGTGTTGAGACATATTGTGAGTGAAATTGGTTTAGAGGTGGATAGAGTAAAGATTGATATTATATCTAAAATGTAACCTCCAAATTCAATAAAACTAATTAGATCTTTCTTGAGACATACAAGTTATTACAGAAAAATTATTCAAAATTTTTCAAAAATTTCTAAACTTCTCACTAAGTTATTATCTAAAGATGTGCCTTTTAATTTTGATGAGAACTGTTTTGAGTCTTTTTCTGAAATAAAAAGATTACTTACTAAGGCATCTATTTTATAAGCTCTTGATTAGTTTCTTCCCTTTGAAATAATGTGTGATGCATCAAATTATATAGTGGAATTTTAGGACAAAGAAAAGGGTCAAAATAATAGTAATCTCATATGTTAGCAAAACTATTTTTGATGCTCAATTAAATTATACAACTAAAAAAGAGTTTTTATATGTAGTATTTCATTAGAAAGATTTAGATCATATATTTTAGGAGCTAAAACCATTATTTATACTAATCATGCAACATTAAAATATTTACTAAATAAGAAAGATGTAAAGCCACCTTTATTAAAATGGATATTATTGTTACAAAAATTTGATTTGAAAATAAAAAATAAAAAGGGTTTCGAAAATATTGTTACTAACCATCTTTCTAGATTGAGTGATAAGAAACAAATGTAATACCTTTACAAGATGCATTTCTTGATAAACAATTGATGGGAGCTCAACATTAACCATCACCATGATATGCACATATTGTTAACTTTTCTAGTTTCTAGAAAAATTCTAGAACAATGGGATAAGAATAGAAAAAATTATTTTTTATAAAAATTAGAAATTATTTTTGGCATGATCTGGATTTATATTACTTGGGTAATGATCAAATTCTTAGGAGATGTGTTCCTGAAGAAGAATATTATAGCATTCTTAATATGTGTCATTCATCTAACTGTGGAGGACATTTTTCTAGGAGAAAAATAATTACGAAAATTTTTCAATATAGTTTTTATTGGCCTACAATAGTTAGAGATTTTAAAGAATTAAGTGAAACATGCATTTCATGCTAATCTATAGGTAACTTAAATGAAAGAAATGATGCTCATGAGTAACATGTTAGTAGTTGAAATTTTTTATATATAGGGCATAAATTTATGGGTCTATTCTCATCAGCTGAAAAATATGAATATATCTTGTTTGCTATTGATTATGTGTCTAAATGGGTAGAAATTATTCCTATTGGAACTAATGATCATAAAATTATGATGAAATTTGTGTAGGAAAATATTTTATCATGATTTGGATGTCCTAGAGTGATTATTAGTGATAGAAGAACACATTTTACAAATAGACATTTTAGGGAACTATTGAAAAGAATAGAGTATATCATAGAGTAGCTACTCCATATCATCCTCAAGCAAATGGGAAGCTGAAGTAGTAAATAAGGAAATTCAGATAATTTTGAAAAAAATAGTTAGACCAGATAGGAAGAATTGGCCCACGAAATTACTAGATGTATTATAGGCATATATAACATCTTATATAAATCCCATAGGTATGTCTCTATTTCGTCTCATTTTTTGGGAAACCATGTCATCTTCTTGTGGAAATAAAACATAAAGCCTTATGGGCTATTAAAAATTTATGTATTGATGAAAAATCAATTGGTGAGCATAGAATTTTTTAGCTACATGAATTAGAGGAGTTAAGGAATGAAGTTTATAAAAATCATAGAATATTTAAAGAAAAAACTAAAATTTTTCATGATACATACATCAACAGAAAATTTTTTGATGTTGGACAAAAAGTGTGGTTATATGATTCTAAATTGAAACTATTTCTAGGAAAAGTTTAAATCAAAATGGGCAAGACCTTATGTGGTGGAAGAAATATATGATCAAAGGGTTGTAATGATTAAAGATCTTAAAAATGATTATAGTTTTAAAGTAAATTAGTAGAGGCTTAAACATTACATAGAACATGAATGCCCTGCAGAAAAAAAAATTTTATTATTAAAATAAATTCAAAAATAAGATTACTGTGTCTAATTTGAGACATTAAATTCATCGCTGCATGGGAGGCAACCCATGGTTCTATTTAACTCATTTTTTTTAGTTATGTAAAATTTTGCAATATCTATTTTCATGTATTATATTCTTCTTTCAAAAAGAAAAAAAAAGTGCGGAGGAGTGTAAGACGAAGTGGGAAATTTAAAAGTAAGCTTGAGGTGATATTTTTCTGAACTTGATCCTTCATTACAATGCTTTTGGTACTTAACTTTCCATATATGTATGCTTCACTGAAAATTATATTTTTTGTAATTCTATATCATATGGGACAAAGTCATATTTAAGTTGGGAGGTTGATGAAGTATTAAGTCTTAGATAATGTTGTAGAATGAACAAGAACATGTGTTGTCACTTTTGAAAAAATTATAGCACTATTGCCTTGTTTTACTACAAACAATAGAAAATAGAGTGCAGACTATCAAAAAAAAAAGTCTGAAATTCAAAATTTTAGAGACCCTTTTCTCACATTTCAAGCCCTTAGAAATATACAGTTGAAATTCGGAATTACTATTATGAAGATGATAGTTTTTGATTTATTTTTTTACAAATGCATTATTATTGAAAACATAATTGAAGATAGAACTGAAACAGAAGTATAATTTTCAAAACTATATAATTTCTTACATCATATTGTGTGCATGAAAAATGAAATCAATTATATTGATTGATACCAAAAGATATTAGGATGATTATTATTGAGTTAAGAGAATGATTTAATAGCCTGAAATATTATAATACTCCTTGATAGATAACATAGATTTAATTTTATAGATTTTTATTTCATGATCTTGATGGATAGTATTTACTTGATGAGAAAATTTGATTGATCATTTGAGTTTAATGGAGATTTTTACACCCTAATCTATAGGACTTTTGAGAAAAAATCACTTATTTCAAAAATTAGAAAAAAATTGAGTAATGTAGAAAATCTGAATTGAGAAACACTTGTTGCAAAATAAGTAGATAATATGAAAACCTTGAAAATGAAAAGTACATATAAAGGGTGTGAGACATCATTCTCATTGTCAAAATTTGTCCACAGGAAAAGCTACATATTCACCATATAAAAAAAAAGAATAAGAAGAAGAAATATAGTGTAAACTTCAAAAATCAAGCCATAAAGAAGAGAAAGATAGGATCAATATTATGTTCAGATGATTGTTGATAATTAGAACATCTTGTGAATTATATCTATAAGCAAAGAAGTGATAAAGATGTAGATTGAAGAAGTGAAATTTATATTATTATTCAAAAGAGTGTTTAGACATTTAAGTACTTGACATCATTTTTAAATACTTGATAAAATAGTCCAAAGTATCTAGAGGTGCATCATTTCTAATTGTAATTTTTTGTACATTAAAATATGATGTTTGAAATTTTTGAATGGCAATTATATTCTTAATTCTATTGTTAAGGGACTAGAAATGACTTAAGTTGGGGGGTGTGATAAGTCTTAATTATCATGAGTTAATAATTTAGTAATATGATTGTTTTAGCCTTAACTCATGATAAATAGACTTATATTTATACTAAATCATGAAAAGTAGTTTCTAGTTGGTTAACATAAATTTTTGAGTAATTACATGATTTTATAATTCTATTTTTTGAGATAAATGAAAAAAGAGTAAAATAAAAATATTTAAAAAAATATAAAAAAACTACCAGCTAACTAGGCTCGCAAGCGAGTCGAAGGCCTAGTCAAGCAGAGTTGTGGGACGGTTGAGGACCACAAGCTCAAGGCTCAAATGGCTAAGGGCGGTCCACAAGCACGAGGCTCAAGCAGCTGCAGTGTGTGTCACTCCCTTTCCACATCATCAGTGGCTAGCCAAGTGTGGGGCAAGGAGTGTACGTACACATGTAAGAGAGTAACATGCTTGTTAGAGGAGGCAAATCTTTATTCACCTCAAAATTGGTCAGAAAACTAATGTGGGACTAAACTCACTGCTCACAACTTTCCCCCACAAGATTATAAATGCCCAAACTAACCTTTCATTACCATGATGAAAATATTCTTGTGACATCACATTATAAGGGCATTATAATACTTATTTCATTTCTCTCTCACACAAGCAGACAATTGGTGAATAAATCACAATTTTTGGTGAGTGATTAAGCGGCCAAAATCACCAAAATCTAGGCAAAAATTTAGTTAACGTGATTCACAAAGTATCATGACTGAAATTGATGAATGATTCTAAACAAAACATCGCAAACTCAATAAGGAAATTATCTCCAATTAATTGACAAATAAGTTGTCGCGAAGAAGAGGATGGTCCGTCGAGAGATGAGTCACCACCTCCTGAGAGCGTACCAGATGTGATAAAGGGCCTCGTCTTACTATGTTGACTTGAGGACGAAGCCCCTAAGACGTGCCCCAACTCCATCAAGCTTATCTTCATCAGGTGACAGCCATCAAAGGGCCATAAGTCATCATTTTTCCACTCTGCTAGGTGATAGTCGTTGAAAATGATTTGGTGACACATTCCATTAATTTCTAGACTTCGCAAGAAGATCTAGAGATTACCCACATTGTCTTTGTCCACGGAGAACCTTCAAAGTAGTAGACAATGCACAAATTCCTTCTCGAACATGCAAGATTTTGGTGATAGTTGTCACGAAGTCAAAACTCTATTTTTCTTACTTTAAACTTTATTTTGACATGATTTCAAGTTTCAATACCCTTCTTCATTAAGTTACGATTCTTCGTACTTTTACAAAACTTAATTTGACCCATTAATTCGATGATAATCGCTTACAAAAGAATCATAAGACAAAACTCTATTTTTGTTTGATTCATGTTCGTCGGATGTTGACTTCACCTTGATGTCATAGCCTTATTCCTTTTGCACAAATTCTTAAATATATTATATACATCTTTCAGTTTAAAAAATTATAAAAAGTTGTATTCTTTTAGAAAAATTTTGAAATATTATCGAATCTTAGATTATATCTCTATGATTGACTTGAAATTTTACCACTATTTTTGAAATTTTTATCTATTTATAATTGATTTATTTATTCTGATATATATTTAAAACTTCAAAAATTGGTCTTTTCTAGTTTTATAAATTTTATTAGAGTTAGTCACATCATGGACCCATTGAAGGACTGGGTTAGTTTTAGAGTTATTTCATGTTTTATTTAGTTTTTATCATGAACAATAATTTTCTAACGTTTGTTGGAAATAATGAGAAGAAGTTGATAAATACTTACTCAAAAAGGTTTCTTTCTATCTTAGATCCTTTATAATCATTCTGAATCATCCTAAGAGTAATTTTGTATCATTTTCCATTGCTTTCAATTGAAAAATCTAATTGAAAATCATTTCCATTTTTTCATACCAATAGAACAATTTTCTAACAATTTTCTGGTGATTTTCCAATGATTATCAAGCAATTCGGTGATTTTCTGGTTTCATTTTAACCATTATTTCTTATTAATCAGTGTGAAACTTATTCAGACATTTTATGACATGATTTCACACCTTTTTTGTGAGTTCTCTCTCACATATTCATCCAAAAATCATGTTCAAGATAGGTGCGAGATGTGTTGACCATGATTTTCTCTCTCCTATTTTCCACCTAAAATTCATCTAAAATTCATCATAAATCTCATTTCTATCTCCCAAAATTTGCCCAAAAGTCCCTTCGAAATTCACATCTATCCCCCTAAATTATTCCCTCTAATCCCTTTGAAATCCCAAGTCTATCTCCCTCTTCTTTTCACTCTTATTAAAAATCAAAAAATATTACTTTCTATTATTTAATTCCTTAAAAATTGTAAAAAAAAGTAAAATTACAAAAAAATGAAGTCAAAATTAATTTTCATGATATATTAGTCCTACTTTCTATGATCGGCCTAAGACTAATTTCTTTACTAGTTATTCTTTAAGTTTCAATTATCGATATTATTAGATCATGGGTATTTAAATCCAACAACAAATATATATCACTAGCCATATTATAAAAATTTGGTATAATATCAATAAAAATCAATAAAATACTTACACATCCGCTATCTCAAAATACCTAAGCTATTTGAAGTACTTCCCCATACCTAATTTAAGATTAGCTGAAATATAATAGAGCCAATGATGTTTCTCCTATGAATGTTAAATTGATAAATGAATTTTTTATTGACAAGAGCTCACATCAAAAAATCAGTTAATTTGGATTTCCTTAGAAAATGACATAGTAAAAAAATAAAGCAAACAATTAGTAGAGAAATGCAATAGAAATAGTGTATTAGATTTTGAAATTTATTTATTATATGAAAAAATTAAGTTCATTATAAGAATAATTTTCTTTTGGGGTTTAATATTTAGCTTTATCTATCTTTATATATCTTGAAGGTTTTATTGGCATGCATAAAATTTTAGTCAATTTTTTTGTGTGGGTGGATTCATCATTCATAGTCAATTTCTCCAAATTTTCTATGATTTAGATTTATGTTGAACTTCTAATGATTTTCATGTCATTACTTTTGTAAGATAACATAGTCTCATGAACACAAAAATTTACATACAACAAAAATAATCCTGATTTTCTTATGTAGGGGACTCATGTAACCACTAATTAAAACTATGAATAGAAACATAATTTGGAAATAAACTCTACAGTTTTTAGTCTAAGAAAGTATGGGATAATGCAAGTGAATGTAACTTTAGAGGGTACCCTATTTCTCAAAAAATAATAGGAAGAAAACTATAACATTTCATTAAATTATAACAATAAGACCTAATTAAAGTTATTTTCCATGAAGTCGTTTGCAAACCTTATGACATTGAATGATCCATGAAGTGGCAAACTTCTTGAATAATCTAAAAAAAAGAGTACTTAATATGAACAACTTTTAGAATACTATACAAGAGTAGTTAATTGTTGAGCTTTCTGGAAAGTCCTATGAATTCTGACCTGTTTTGTTTAGGGCTCCTATGGTTACCGCCCGACACATTTTTTAGGTTCCCTGGCTTATCTCCCTCTCTCTCTCTCTCTCTCTCTCTCTCTCTCTCTCTCTCTCTCATCTAGGTGCACTCCTTTAAAGGGTCCAACGTGAAGAATATTGCTGGGGATTTTCTCCAAATATAATAGAATATGCTCGTTGCGAAGAAAGCCAGAAAAGAGGCGTTGCACACGTCTCTACATGAAATTTAATATCTAAAAATTTATTGCGGTTACGAGGGCGAACATATATTTTAAAATAAAATATACTGAAAGGGGTGGTGTGACGTGGCATCTTCCTTGAAGGGAGGATAACCGTACGTGTGTGTGGCGAGGAGGACCCATTATCCTCGCCGTCCTCATCGTGCCCCTCCGGCCACCCGCTACTCTCTACGCACCGGATTGCAGAGCTCCCTCCCCAGTGCGGAGGAAAGACCAGAGCTCGGGGGCGAGCTCCTGGGCCGCAAGTTGGGGGGCCGCCGAGGTTCTTATCTGCCACGCCGGACGACCGCGGGCCCTCTCACCTGGCGCGTGGGCGGCCATGCGCGGCCCTTTAAATCTCCCCCTTCCGCTCCCCCACGCTGGTCACGCTTGGTTTCTCATCCTCTCCCTCTCCGGCCGAAGTTTGAGCGGGTGAGCGGCAGGCGCGGCGTTCCGGGTCCCGTACTTCTCTGTGCGCTCCTCGGGAAGATCTCGTTGAAGGATCCACAGGTTTCTCTCCCTCTGTGTGTGTGTGTGTCTCTCTCTCTCGCTCTCTCTCCCTCTCTCTCTCTCTCCCTCCCTCCTTCCCTCCCTCTCTCTCTCTCTCCCTCCCTCCTTCCCTCCCTCTCTCTCTCTCCCTCCCTCCTTCCCTCCCTCTCTCTCTCTCTCTCTCTCTCTCTCCTCTCTCTCTCCCCCCTTTCTCTCCCCTTTTCTCTCTCTCTCTCTCTCTCTCCCTCTTGCTGTCAATTATTTTGTCAGTAGTAGCCACTGGAACAACCGCACGCAAATAGCTACAGATTTCCCGGTTAATCAGCGGAGATTTTCAAAGGCTCCGTCATGGACATGTTAGATGCCGGGGTGTTATTTGTCCATCGCCTCCGCTCACACCCTCTTTGTTTCATCCTTGCTTTCCTAGTCGGACTCGACGATGGAGAAAGCTCGTCGATAATTTGACCGTAAGTTTGGGCGTCACCTGGTGGCCCTACAACTCCAGTATCATTCCCTTTCCTCCTCCGGCTAGGCCTTCCCTCCGCGCAGTTCTCTTTCCAAGGGAGAACCTGCTCTGTACTTACTACCTTTTACCGATCGCTCCCGTGATGTCGATTTTCGAGTTTCTCTTCCGGTTTTAATCCGGGGGGTATATATCGGCGGAGAATCAAACTCTGCGCGATTGGTATTCCCATTCGTTTCTAATGAGGAGCGGAGTGCTAACAGGGAACGACGCACCGTTATTTTCTAGCAAAAGTGAAGAAACCGAGATACACTCCAGGTAGTAAGAGGTTGGTCCGACTGAGTAGGTCCGAACATTTGATTAATATAATGCCAGTTATTCACAGAATGTTGTCGGAATCATATTATAACCTCATGGAGGAATAATCTTGATTTGGCAAGACGTCTTAATGTTTTCACGAGAGTAAATTAATTTTGATTACTGTTTACTACTTTAATATCTAGTCGAATAAATTACAGTATTCACTGGGATAATAATAATGACGCGATTTTATTCTGAGTATAAATAAAGCAAAAATAAACCGCGGTCGTTGAGAACAATCGATTCGGTGATATTATCTTGTTCATTTGTCGCATGTGTCGTTTCTGAGTTCGTCTCGTGGACGCGGGAATCAGATTTCTTCGCTGCCCCGCCGCCCGCCTCTTGTAACACGGCCCATTCCACCACCAAAGGCTAATCTATTCCGACTGGCCTCCGGGCTCTGGTTCTCTGTATATCGCCTGTGATCATCGGTGTCCGCGAAATGGGAGGGGGGGAGTAGAAGACATAGGGAACCCCTTTCGGAAGGTTACTGCTTCTTTATTGGAAAACCTAGTTCTTCGACCCCTGGCTCTTGTTCCTGTGGAAGTTTTCTGTGTCGGAGCTGATTCTTTCTTGCTTGTAATCGTTCGTTATCTAGCCTTGGACAGTTTCAGTGCTTCCTCTCCGATCGTCGTCACTGGAGGAGCGCCTGAGCTCAATCTGCTCCTTTGTTGATGGCCGATAGTCCTTTTCCTTTTTTTTTTTTACTGTGATGAAGGAGAAAGATGGACTACGTTTATGGACCGGGGAGGAACCATCTCTTTGTCCCGGGACCCGTGAACATCCCAGAGCCGGTGATACGCGCCATGAACAGAAACAACGAGGACTACCGTTCCCCCGCTGTGCCGGCTTTGACGAAGACCCTTCTTGAGGATGTTAAGAAGATATTTAAGACGACAAGTGGGACTCCGTTTTTGATTCCCACCACAGGTATTAACGCTTCCGTCTTACTTCGGTGAAGAAAATGCTCCTATCATATGTCTCTCTTCGATATGATTAAAAACAACGCTTAAACCTTTTAATTCTTGTAATTGATTGGGTTGAGTCTTTTACCAATGGCTTAGTCCCACCAGCTTAAGTTATTAGACAATGTTTTCCTAGGTTGGTTAAAATTCATATAGGTTCAGAAATTATTCAATTTTACCTGAGTTGTTGACGCCTTGGTGCATGTCATCAATTTGGTAGCGAGATATCTCTGAATTTTGAGCAGACACTATGCTTTGTGCATAATATGGCTCCGAATGGTTGGGGAAATCACCATGGTTTTTTTTGTTGATAAGATTACGTAGTCGTAGAAAGGACATCCTAGGCTTCTATTCCCAGGCCGAACATTAGAGTCTCGGTTGAGATTGGTCAACCTATCCCTCTTTCAACATATCGTCCAGAGACTTCACTAACCAAGTCCTGATGATTAAAACGTTAAATTTGGTGACGTATATACTTGATTGTACGTTTTTTGAGCTTCCCATGCCTACTCGTGCTTCCACTTATTGTAAATTTATTTCAGAATCATCCTGAGGTCTGGTTTTTTCATTGAAATTGATATAGATTTTCGCCTTTACAGTAAAAGCTTTATTTAATGGCAGATTGGTGCATTTTTGGGAATCATTTTTATGCAATCATGAATATATTGGGCAATGGTACCGTGGCCAACTGCTGTGAATGATTGTCTGGTAGTTGCTTAAAACTTAAATGATAATTTTCAATGGTCCTTTTACCGTAATGAATGAGAAGGGTATCGTTTTCAATTTGATAAGTATTTAATATGGGCAGTCCAGTGATAAAATATCCTTGAGAAGTTTCAGTTATTGGAGTATTATTTGACATACTTCCTTTCTGGAAAAATTTCATGATCTTTGATTCTCTAAGATTATTTCTAAACTATAATTATTCTTTTACTTGTTACAAATTGAAACTGCTGGAATTCCCTACGTGTTCAGATGACAGTGATAGTGACATTATATGCCCATAGTTTGTTTTCTCTTTCCACGATTGGATAATATTCTTGCTATCTTTTATGAGATGCCATCTTGGGAACTTCATGTGACATCATTTGAATCTTGATATCCAGGAACTGGGGCATGGGAGAGTGCACTTACTAACACCCTGTCCCCTGGAGATCGAATCGTCTCATTTCTCATCGGACAGTTCAGCCTCCTCTGGATTGACCAGCAGCAGCGTCTGAACTTTAATGTTGATGTCGTAGAGAGTGACTGGGGACAAGGTGCCAACCTTGACGTTTTAGCCGAAAAGTTGGCAGCAGACCACTCGCACAGTATCAAAGCTATTTGCATCGTTCACAATGAGACGGCAACGGGAGTTACCAACAACTTGGCGACTGTGAGGAAACTACTTGGTGAGGTCTAAATTTTCATTGACTTGATAATGAGAAATCGAAAATATGCCTTTCCACATTGATTTCCAGCTGGTCTCAACTTTTTATGGTACTCGGTGATTGGAATTAGTAGGCCAGTTCAATTCAGGCTGTCAGCTTGCATTGAAGAAAATAAATAATTTTTACTTGTCATGATTGTTGTTTGCACTTAGGCAATGGCTGTTGAGTGCCACCTTATATATCTCCGGGAGTTCAGAAAACCACTCATCTGTTGGTTTTTTTTTTCTCTGCTGCTATTCTGAACGTACCGATAAATATTGCTGTCTGTTTTACCTAACATGCCCATTTATTGTAAAAAAGTCAGCCTCTGGTCCTCTAGTTTGATCCTCATCGAGCATGAATACTCATCATCTCCCGATAGAATCGACATCCGGGGTTTCTCCTTGCATCATTTTTCATTTTTATTATGCTCTGAGAAGCTTATGTACGTACCTGTGTGGAGACAGACGACTATAGGCATCCCGCGTTGCTGCTGGTTGACGGAGTGTCGTCAATATGCGCGCTCGACTTCCGTATGGACGAGTGGGGGGTGGACGTGGCACTGACGGGATCTCAGAAGGCCCTCTCGCTGCCCACTGGGATGGGCATCGTTTGCGCCAGCCCCAAGGCGCTGGAGGCTTCCAAGACCGCTAAGTCGGTAAGAGTGTTTTTCGACTGGAACGACTACCTCAAGTTCTACAAGATGGGGACTTACTGGCCGTACACCCCGTCCATTCAACTGCTTTATGGGCTTCGAGCTGCTCTGGACCTCATATTCGAGGAGGGCCTCGAGAACGTGATCCGGAGGCACAGCCGCCTGGGGACGGCAACAAGGTCAGTCATCCTCGCTCCCCCATATCCTACCTATTCAAGGCGGATCATTGTTCGAACCGTTGACTTTTTATGTATACAAACAGAGATTATGGGGAGACGACTATTTAGGCTCCGTGCCTACCCCCCCGTCATTGTAGGAGGATTTTTCTTTGTCGAAGGTGTTGAATTTTTCGGGCGAACAATAGAAAATAATTTATTTCTGATGGATGATAAGCTGTGTGCGCGTAGGCTTGCTGTGGAAGCCTGGGGCCTGAAGAACTGCACGCAGAAGGAGGAGTGGTTCAGTGACACAGTGACAGCGGTGGTGGTTCCAGGCTACATCGACAGTTCAGAGATCGTCAGGAGGGCATGGAAGCGCTTCAACCTGAGCTTGGGCTTGGGGCTGAACAAGGTAGCTGGAAAGGTGTTCAGAATAGGGCATCTCGGTAACGTCAACGAGGTATTTTCCTTCGCTCTTTCTCCCTCTTCTCTGAGAGTAGTATAGTTGCACCCCCTCTCTCTCTCTCTCTCTCTCTCTCTATCTATATAGATATATATATATATATATAGATATATATATTTTTTATCTATCTCTGCTTATCCATCTATGTGATTTAGTAGCCATGGTGAGCTGGAGTGGTCGTCGAGCCCAAGAGAGTGGGACGTGAAATTTCGGGTGTTTACGTTGGGGTGTGTTGATGCAGCTGCAACTGTTGGGGTGCCTGAGCGGCGTGGAGATGGTGTTAAGGGACGTGGGGTACCCGGTGAAGCTAGGCAGCGGGGTGGCGGCAGCGGCGGCGTATCTCCTCAACAATACCCCCCTCATCCCCTCCAGGATCTGAAGGGAGTAGCCCACTCTCAGGCGGACACTGCCTCCCTCCGGCTGTAAAAAAGGTCAAACCTTTAATGTTATTATCTTACATGAACCCATTGTACTTGATTAAGCTATAATTTTGAACCTCGATACCTCGGCCGATCTTTGATTCCCTAGGCACCTTCAGATTGCAGGAAGGAGAGGAATGGGGGGGAGGAGGGGGGGGAGACCCAGGGAGGGGAGAGGGAAATCTGGTTGGAGAAGTGGGTACTTGAAGTGGGTAGGAGAACTATTTATTGCCTCCGAACAGCGGCGGTGTCGTGGAGTACGAGGGGCGGCATAGGGTCGGTCGTTCCCGTCTCGGCGGTGCTGCTAGTCGAAGCAGATCTCACACAGGCAGCAGCAGCAGAAGGCGGCCATGCTGCAGCCATGGCAAAAGTTGGAGGAAGGGAAAGCAGAGGAATAATAGAGAGAGAAACTGCCAAAGCTAGTGCTCGGGCCTTACCATCCGTCGAAAAAGCCTCTGTCGCCTTTCTTCTTGCTTCTGCGAGGACAACACGGCTTCTTCTTCGCCTTCTGGGCAGCGACCGCGGTCGGATACCCTTCACCAACGATCCATAACAAACGCCGATCGTCAGATACTCGGGTTTACACAGAGCGCGCGCGAGAGAGAGAGAGAGAAAAGACCAGGTGGGGGCTCCTGCTCAATCCCGGTTGGCATTTTCTCTTGCGCGAGAAAGCTTGAGAAGCCCCGCGGTAGGTGGCGGCTCTCGGCAGCGTGCTAGAAGAGCCGGGCGCGCCTTGGGCACCGACTCACCTCTCCCATGCCTGGCCGCCACCCCGCCCTGGTCCTTCCTCCAAGAAAGAAAGCATCAGGAGCTTGGCGGAGACCGGCGGCAGTACTGGCCCCCCAAAAAGCCACGCACCACGCGGGCACTCCCGTTGGATGCCACTCTTCCCCAGCAAGCTCCCTCCCGTATTCCCGGCCCTCCCTCCTCCCGCGGTGCAAAGGAAACACGGGGGGAATAAATCGCCTACAGCAGGGGGGGGCGGGAATCTACCTTTTTGATAATTTAATTTAGCTCAGGGGCACAGAGACAGAAAGGGGATTTATCGAGATAGTCATGGGCTTGCTCGTTGTCAACACCAAGTCATCCTTCGGCAAACTCTCTATTCTTTGATATCTACTCGTTTTCCCTAGTACAATCGTTTGATGTCCGGTATAATTCACATGGTAAAGGAGGAAAAACGCGATCGGTGCCAGAGAAGCAAGAAAGCCTCGTTAAACTCGGCCTACTCCCACGGTATCGAATCCTCCCCTACTCATCCAGCGAATCCACGGACAGGAGTCACAGGCAAGGTTTTCTCTGAATACCCTGAAGAGACGACCCGACGTCCACGGGAATAAAGGGCCTGATGGCCGCAGTAGTACGACAACCAAGTCGGCGGTTCTCTGCATGAAATGGAACCCGGACTACAGCGAGAGATAGAGAAGAGTAGACAGATTGTCTCGCCCTCGGCGGACGATGTGCAGCTCGTCCCGGCTTGATTTGGCATCAAGGAGCAAGCCATTTCAATCAAGAAAGCTCCACCTAGAACGGAACATTGAAGCGCCAAAAATGGCATATTCCCCAGGCTACGGAGCCAGCCTGAGCCTGCGGAAGTAGTACGAACTCGGGGTTTTCCTCTTGTGAGGCTTCGAATTCCGAGCAACTGGCTGGAATTCGAGGGCCGTTCTCGGGCAGATGTTGGTACCAGCCGAAAGCAACAATCTTCTTCTCACGGCTCCAAGTCCAAGTGGACAAGGCGAGCATGCCAGAAGAGTATCCGGCGCACGGATAAAAACCAACACCGCATTAGGATATCAACGCACACGAGCAATGCGTACAAAAATTCCGACGAGCCTAGTGATAAAGGAAAGGATTATTCACAGAAACAGAAGCCCGCATGCCCCAACGAAAGGTCGCATGCAGAAAAAATGGGAGCCGGCCATTTAATTAAAGAGAGCCTTTGAGTAACATTCACTTCCGTATGAGGGCAGGATTGAGAGCTGAAAAAAGGGGCTAGCGCGTATGAATCCATACTGCTGGCGCCACTGAATCCTTTTTGAGTTTCAACTGTACTCTGAAGAAGCCGGGCTGAGACAGGGGGTGCAGGCAACCAGCTTTCACTTTGTTGCGAGCAGGGTTCCTCGTAGAATGCCTAGCATGGCTCTTCTCCATCTTGAGCCACCGGCAGAGGGGAGTGCGGAAAAGGGGCAGGGAAGGGGGCGGGCGTTTCTGCCGAACGGGGCAGGGCAACCACCTCGTTGCAAAACAGCCCCAGGCCTGCCATAATACACAGACCAGAAGCTGCAAAATTTATTTCCCATGACTAAAGAATATTGAGGTCAATTCAGAGACTGTTCATTCAACTGGAGGAACAGCCCGGGCGTTCTCATTATAGTTGTTTGAAGTCAGGGGGGTGCCCTGTTCTCGAAGGGTGGCGGCCTGGCTGAACCCTGCTTGGCCTTTCATTGCCAGCCCGCCTGACGACTGGCGGACCAGACCCCAGGATCCCGGCAAAGTTTGAGGTCTCGGAAGCCCGGGTGCCATTGCTGGCAGCTGCGCTTGAATACGACGCCTGAACTGACTGGTGCGCATTGCTGTCAACTCTTCTCCGGCGTTTCCATGCTTCTGATTTGGCTCCTGCTTGATCCCCTCTATAAAATGTTTCTGAATGCTGGGACGAAAACTTCTGACGGAGAGTTCTATTGCCATGAAAATCATTAACAAAGGGGTAATGGTTATCATCGTTCTCCCTGTCGCATGAGCCAGGTGCAGATCCCTCGCGGTGGGAGGGTCCAACGCCCATATCAGCCTGCTCCTCCTTAAGTTTTGAGTAGATCTCAAAAAGCCTCTCCCCAGCCAGATTTGAAAAAGTGG
The DNA here is from genome assembly GCA_024713555.1 of Spirodela polyrhiza. Taxonomy (NCBI): domain Eukaryota; kingdom Viridiplantae; phylum Streptophyta; class Magnoliopsida; order Alismatales; family Araceae; genus Spirodela; species Spirodela polyrhiza. Next base: position 5,032,792 of record CM046529.1, on the reverse strand, counting down.
AGACGTAGTTCCACAATCTCATCGTCATTTCTGTGACAGGGCGTATTGTTGTTTTATCGGCTTTTGGCGTGCAAATATTCAAAAAATATAAAAGCGAAAAGTTGAATGCTTATGTAATCACACAGATTTCAAAGAAAGGATTTATCATAAACCGAGGAAAAATGACATTTAAGCGGGCCGTTACTAGTCCACTATGCGTATAGCATTTAAGTGCCATACTCTGCAAATACAATCAGTAGAGGCGGAGAAAGATGAGATTCTTATCAGCAAGGAACCAAAATGTTTCCAGAGAAATCCATCACGAAAATTAAAAATTAAAAACATGTCAGAATGAAGCTATCATCTTCACAAGAAAACTGACCTACCGCCGCCTATCAATGTTCCCTGCATTTTTATATTTCTCCAGGCAAGTAACATACGAATGATCGTCAGGGTTATCAGGTTATCCATTTTCCTTATTTCTGAAACCCTCTGCGTTCTCAAAAGACTGTAGCAATCGCCCAATGTTCATGTTATATCTCAGACACAACTATCCCGAAAATACCATTCATAGTCTAAATATCACATAAGTGTGCTGACAGCAGGATTCAAGCCTGGAAACCTCACACCACATGCCTCGACTCAGCTTCAGGAAAAGCTCAAGTAGGAATTAAAACTTCAAAGGACCCAAACAACAGGCAGGTGAAACATAGACGAAAACCGGTTTTTGTTAGGAAGTTTTCTCTGACACAGTGATGAGCCTATAATTAAGGAAACTATGAGTCTAGTCATAGATATGTGAGACAGGTTCTAAATTTGTAGTTGACACTAGTCGATGAAGAATCTAATCAGGCCATATTCAAACAAGATAAGAAAAGATGGAGATGTAAACCCAGACCTACTGCTGGCTCCCGGTGGCATCATTTTTCCTTTTTCCCCGCAATGGTTCTTTCATTCATCTCTATTAAAAAGGCAATTTTCCGCTCAAGTATGAAGAATACCAGTGATTCATAATAACGCGAAGCGAATAGTTTTATCACCCTGATCAACATATAATAGAATTTTATATTCAAGCCATAAACGTGCAGCATACTTGTGTAATCCATCACCAGACTCGGCTTGATTGTAAACTACAGTATAACTCAAACTAGCAGAAAACTGAGAGAAAGCTAAGAGATGATGAGCGCTTCAGAGAAACTTCAGAAAATAAATGTGAAAGCTAAAAAGGAGGAACAACTCTTACTGGATTGTTTATAAGATTCTCCATGTTCCTCCACTATTTTATCAATCTTTCTCCCAAGAAGTTGCAAATATTTCCGTATTCGAGACAACACCTGAAAAGAAAAGAAGGCAAACAGCATTAATGATGACTAAAAAATGAATACAAGCAACAAAGGAAAAGAAAGTGACAACTAGAAAGGGACCTTCTCCTTTGGAAGAACTACACTGGTTGACTGTAATCTTTCTAGACGCTTCAATGTCTGCTCTTCTGTTTCCATGACATCAGAACACCATTCCATCCATTTTTCTTCCTTGAATTGTTGATACCTTTCTTGCTCAGAATCAGATAATTCCCCCTCCTCCTTGACTTGGGGTTCTATCTTTTTGCGCTTTCGATCAAGGTCTTTGTTTCTAAGATTTAGTTTAGGCGAATTGACTTTCCTTCGAGTGTCTTTAACACGACCATTTTGGACTTTAAGACTGTTCTCTCGTCCATTCTTGATGACCTCACGAGTTGCCTTGCCTTTGGAGCTTTTCCTGTTTATTGTTGCGAATTCCTACAAAGAGTTCAAATAATTGTAAATCTATTAACATCCAAGATATTGGTTACTGACAAAATTTAACAATAGCATGAATAATTGCAGGTCTGTCAACCTTGAGCCTAAACGATAAATCTGGAGATAAGACCAACCTTAGATGAACAACCTACGAAGTGTTTTTGGTGCAGTTGAACTTCGAATGTTATTGATTTGTTGGTACAATGGAGAGTGACACAAACAACCTTCTCCACCCAAACCAAACAGATGACACGCCATCACCCAGTTTTCCAACAGAATGCAATTTATGAGGCTTTTTTTAATATAAATGATTGAAAACGGCGAACTAGAAAATATGTTCAGCATTGTACAAGCAATAATTGTACAGGCAGTATGACCTAACGTGCTCATTTCCTCAACCAATTAAACCCAACCAAGAAACTTAGACACTATCCTTGGACTGGACCGGATTACAGCATCATGTACAACCCTAGTGGAATCCTTCTGAAATTTCCAGGATGATCCTACAACGACAGACCACAAGATTATAACAAAAGCAACCCACGATATGACGAAAGAGATGAGGGTCATACCTTGAAGCGTCAGTTAATCATGTAAAATGAATCAGAATGTTGGGCAGAAGGTGAGGAAAATAGAAAAATCATGGTGGTGCAAATGACAATGTTGATATGCGAAAAAACCTCGAATATGACAAATCTACACAATAAATCCTAGGGGATAATTTCTAGATAGCTAAGCCATATCCTAGATCAGAAACAGAAACGACAAAAAGATACCTTATTTTCTTGAAGAGAAAAAACAATAGAATATTGTTGAAGATAAAATCCGGTCTGGTGTGCTGTGTACACCACTGCTCGTGGAGAAGGATGTTCTATTATTCGAAAATGAAAACACATTCTCTTATAACGTAAGAGGGAGGTCTGGTATTTATACCAGACCTTGGAAGGTTCTAGAAGAATAACAATCAAATCCTAAGAAACTACTAGACAGGCCTATCTTCTGGGTTGTCTGTCTCGTCAACAAGTATAAAATTTGATATATCAGTAGTATAAACGATTATTTTCAATTATTTCATTTGAATTCCTACTAGATCTGTATTACAAAACAAAAAAATGGGTCAGATGACTAAATTATCATGAAAAATCACCTCGAAATCGCAAGTGATTTCGGTACCCTTCCTAAAAGAGTTAAATGGACAGAATTCGAAAAAGTGGGGTCAGATGAGTAATTATCACGACAAAATCACCTCAAATTCGCAAGTAATTTCGGCACCTTTTCTAAAAAAGTTAAATGGACAATACTCGACGTGTATAGAAATAGCCTCAAAATGTGAAGACCTGATTCAGGAAATGGAAAGATAAAGAAAGAAGCCTATCTTTTGTGCGAAAACTGGAACAATTTCAGTAAGCAAAAATGAAAAATGAAGTCATAACTTGTTGTCTGCATAAAGAGTGGAATAGATAGATTTACCAAAACGGCTCAACTAACATGAAATGGATGGCAATAGGAAGTTAACGCATACAGATTTGAAATCCGGTTGAACAAGAAAAGAACTGTGAGACAACCCAGGAACACCTGAACGAGGAGACCACAAGCTCTAGGTTGATCCTAAAAAAGCCACAAAGGGAAATTGGCCAACGTAATCCAAACCCAGTTATGAACTCCTGCAATCATAGTTCTCGTGAGCGACCATGTGGCTTCTATGTATTTACGTGTGGCATAATATCCACTATAAAACATACATGAACATAAAACCCCCAAGTATACGTTAAGAATTTAATTTTACCGGTTTAAACTGGGCATAGATCACACCCAACCGAAAATAATACAACACACTACGGTAGTACATAGCACTAACGACTGTATAAAAGACAACTACGAGGACAAAGGACACTGAGCCGGGAAAGACCCAAAAAACATCAAGGGAGAAGGTCATTCACAACCACCTATTTCTAAAGACCCTATCAAACGCGGAATGAAGAATAACAGCTTCATGTTATAATCAAGTAGTCTGCAAGATACCCAGTAACTGCTGTTTTTGTGGCTTCGCGTTCTCTAAATACAGCCCACGAGGTTTTCAGTTTGTGTTAACATCAAGGAAACTTTCAACCTAAATAGACGAGGTGAGAAATTCCTAAAGTTAATAAGAGCGACGGTTTAAAGAAAAATAAAAAACTCGACTTCTTTCACTAGCGGAAGAATAAGTACAAGATTCACCTAAAAAAGCAGGCATTCAGAAGACCCCCAGAAACATCATTGTTAAATAAATACCATAAGGAATAGCGAAATATCTTCCCACTTTTTGGCCAATACTCGTCGAATTAAATAGTTACGCATAAGAACAATTATGACTTAATAAGGACACCAGACCGGATGCCGTACTTTCATATCCGAAGAATATCAGACCAAGTCGCAGACAATGCCAAGGTTAATGCCACAGCATAAAATATTTTTCTTTATACAGAAGAGAACCGGATATTAATCAAGGAGATTTTGTTCCATATAATAAGTATACAATTTGCTGTTCATAACATTACTCAGTCCTGTAGATTACTTAAAGACTTGCTGATAACTAAGCTTGAAGTTCAGAAATAATAAAAGCAGTGAAAAGAAAAATCCACGAGTGTAACAAAGAAAAATAAAGTGCGCTATACAATCCAAAACGCAACCTATCAATGGGGACAAAGACAAGATTGTGATACCTTCTGCAAAAGATTGGTAGCACGACTGTCCAAGTTAGGGGCACGGGGTAAAAAAGTCTCCCCTTCTCCTAGTGTGGACGGGGCAATTTTCCTCGTAAGCCCAAGTCTAGAATCCAACCTTATCTTCTCCCAGTTTCCAAAGCCATGATAGTAGATACCAAGAAGCAATCTAGCATCATCAACTGGAGAAATTATGGAATTAAAACATTTAGTAATCAGAAATAATCACATAAAAGGTACATAAAAGACTTGACGTCACCTTGACTCCAGCCACAGCCTTTAGCCCACTGAGGACTTTTGTTATTTGTTACTAATCGAAACTCTTTGACAGGGTCTTGGCAACGCCTAATGCGTTTCTCCAGCAGTTGAAGTCCTTCAACACGATCTAATAGCTCAGTTGCCCTTACAGGAACCCCAAAAAAGTCCAAGAGAGGACCCTGCAGGACAAAATAAAATCCAAAGCGATACCCAAAGTGTCACATCTCAAAGGTTTCAATGACTTATCTTCATTTATGAAAATGGGCAAATGACCAACCTTGACGCCCATGTTTTCTTCTTTTGTCGCACCTGTGCAACCTTCAATTAAAGAATCAAATAGCTCAACTTGGGCTTCTAATGGGGCACATCCAACAGCACCGCCAACCTCTCCTACAACCAAGCTGATCCGATCTCCAAACTTCTTAACCTGAGGTGAGAAACTTACAAATCAGTCTGCAGCTTGGAACCCGATAAAACACCCCTGTAAGGCATGGATTCCGATTTTTCATATGTTAAGCTCAATTCCGAAAACTTAATGACACAAATATTCATGATATCATTTCTTAAATAGAAACAAAAATATGAGAGAAGCTTCCATTTATTTGCAATAACCGATTAACAAATATACAAAAGGCATTGAAAAAAAAGACAAGGCTTTAACGAAAATTCAACATGAAGTGAAGCAAGTAGCCATTTGGCATGGGATTGTAAGCAATCTTTATTCGTTTTATGACGCAAAAAGTTAACATGATACAAGTAGCAGCTACCACAGCTGCTGTTAGCCGCCCATGTTGCATTCCTTTATCATGAGAATATGTTTCTACCGCATCCATTTTGGTCAATACATAACTTTTTCGCCCTGTCACTCGTCATATCAAATCACTTACTTCGTTGCCATCACAAAGGCAAAAAAATTGCACTAAATTCAATTAGATGTAAATACACGACCTAAATTTTTAGGCAATAAAAAGGTGCTCTACTCTAAAAGAAAGTGATTATAGGATTTCAAATTTAAGCATATTTATCCATCTCAGTCAAAACAGGGTAGATATCAGACAAAAAATAAATTTGTGCATTATCCAATATAATTTGTTTAATTCACATCACAAACAGTCCAAGTTAATATCAATTCCTAAATTAAGCAAAAATCAAACCTTCAGACGTATTTTTTGAACGAGAAATGGAATAATAATGGAACCTCAATATAATTTCGTTTAATGCAAAACAATCCCGATTCAATAAAGTACAAGATATTAACGTTATGCTTGAGAATCTACGGAGAAGAATTGACCAGCACAAGCACCGTTTCATGTCAGATGATGGTCGAATTCCAAACTGAAGAATCAATGCAACATAAATCCGTAATAGTCCTCGATTTGCTATCCACACTAACTTTAACAACAGGAAAAAGAGACAAGTTCATCACATATAACTGCACAAGACCCACCCAATAGATGCTTATGATTTCAAGAATTACGAACCCTTCATTGTGTGGGCAATCTTACTGACAATCTCAGAAGTAATGGATATTCCACCATGTTGAGTTGTGCTGATAGTAGGAATTTTTTCTCACATGGTGCTCCCCAAAACTAGCTAGAGTACACAAACTATCGCACTTCATGCCATAGATTGAAATCAAAACTGAGTGGACCAAAAATGGAGTGAAACTAAAACAGGTATAAAGCATATGCATGCCTAATGACTAACGAACATTAGTAAAGACTCTTTCTCAATGCACATAATTCATTCCAATAAGAGGTCACTGGAAAAACGGAATAATATTACGTTTAAAATTTCTTTGACAATCTACATTCTAGACATTAAATTAGAGTCTTTAGCTACAGGTTCTTCAGAAACTTTTATAGCCAAGAAGAAACTACGCCATTATGGAAATTAGACTAAAATCGGAAGAGAAATCGTAACTGAGGTAATGTAAAAAAAGTTCATAAAAAAGCAGCCTAAATTTTCTCACACAATGAAGGAACAAATAACAAAATGGGTACACATAATGCATATAGCTTATATACCACAATCAAATTAACTTGAAAGTGTGGAAAGGAAAATGCAGGACTATTTTGTGTTAATGTCCAGAAGAGTTAATACAGGTCTGATAATTCAATCAATGGGATCCCTATTAAAAGCAGATCAATTAGATTTCACAGCACATCTTGAAACTTGAAATATATCATAAGACACTTCATAATTTCGCTTATGCAGCACCATTCTAAAGTTCATCATACCCCCATATGAAGCCTCACAAAATGAACATTAGTGAAACAGATTTATATATAACACGAAAGATTGGAAACAATTATATCAACTGCCCAAAGAAAGGAACACTTACCGCACGAACAAAATGTGCTGCATCTTTCTTTGATAAATAACCATACGACCATTCTCTCACTTGTGCAGAAGACCCGTCAATCACTGGGAGAGTATGCATAGAAGCTTCTGCACTTCTAGTAGTATGCTTACGAGGTCTCTCTTGTGCCTCAAGTCCCCTCTTTCTTCTCTTTGTAGTCTTCTCAGTTTGGTTAATCTCAGCATAACTCTTTGTATTCCTAGCAGCACGTGGAGCTAATGCTTCCTACAACGAAAGAAATAACGAAATGGTAAACGAGTTAAATATCAAGCAATGAGGATTTTAAGAGAAGTGTAAATTTATTGAGAAAAAGAAGTAAATAACGATTCGAGCATAACAACTTCAGATGTGAGAGTTTAATAAATACTGATGAATGTTTCCATAGAATAAAGGAAGACTCAAAAGTCATACCTCATCTTGCCCGATGGCATCTGGTTGAATCAGACGGCTCCAGAAGGTCCCATCATCTTCGGCACTACAGAAATTCGCAACCTATGCAGAGAAAGAACAGATGTTCATTCAGCATAAGAATAACTTTTCAGAATTCCATCAATAGACAAATAAAACACAGTTCAAGATTATGAGTAGCATAAGGCCAAATCTTGCCTTAAAAGCACTCAGCAATTCATTTCCTGGTTCTACATCTCCTTCCTTCTGTTCAACCTTCTCTGCTCTCTCAAGAATCTCATCAATATCCATGCTTTCCATTCTTTTCTTGTTCTCTTCATCATTTTTGTCTTCCTTGAAAAGTTCTTCCGCCCCAAACCTTAAAATTGCAGAAAGCTCATTCTGCGACAATAAGAAATTAATAACAGTAAAAAAGGAGTTCGAACGAAAGGAAGGACTAGTTACAGGAATGCTCAGTCCAGTACTGATATTTGATACACCAGACATGAAAAGGCATCCCAACGGTAGTGCATAAAAATTATACCTTGTCAAACATAGAGCTACCCTTCTTTGCTTCTTTCATTTCTAGTCGACCCTCAGCATTTAGCTTTTGAATGACCAAATGATCAAGGACCTACGAACCAACAGCGAATCATGTAGAAAACCAGAGTACAACACATGACATGCAGGGAAAAAGAGAGAACTGTAGTGAAAATGAAAAAAACAACTTGTACCATCTTTTTCTTAGCCCGCTCAAGGATATCTTCCTCAACACTTCTACTAGTAACAAATCGATAAATATTAACGACCTCAAGCTGCCCAATTCGATGAGCTCGACTCATTGCCTGCAAGGAAAAAGACAATGTTTCAGAATTTCAGAATGCGGAATGATGAGAAGGTAGGGTGACGGAAGAAAGGTGCCATCAAGAAGTCGTTTTGAAAAAATAAAATATATATGTATATACATGTCCAAAATAATATAAGAACCTGGAGGTCATTCTGTGGATTCCAGTCTGAATCAAAAATGATGACTGTGTCTGCAGTAGCAAGATTAATTCCTAAACCTCCAGCTCGTGTTGAAAGAAGGAAACAGAAATCATCACTTCCAGGTGCATTGAAATGCTCCATTGCCTGCTGACGGAGGTCAGCTCTTGTACTGCCATCGAGCCTTTGAAATTGGAATCCTCTCAGGGATAAATATTCCGCCAGTATATCAAGCATTTTAACCATCTACACCGACAACAAAGTTTGAGTCATGCCATCAATTATATTCCTCTATTTCATCGGAATGTATAAGGTTTTCCAGCGTTCCGACTCTAGCAACAATATGACAATGAGCGAACTCCGCAAAAGGATCAATGCGACAAGCATTACTTTCCTCATAAGTTAAATAACAAGAGTAAGCAAAGCGTCTCTAATAATCTTGACCTTACTTCTAATTAACTTCCATTTTTTTCCAATGATTAGATCAGCACAAAGCATGACTAGATCAAGCTTATGTTTGAAGTATAGAAAAATTATTTATCCTTTATCTCAGCCATATATTGTGATTCTAGGAATTAGAACACTGCAGGATTTGCATTAAAAGACTTTACAATGCTTCAAAGAGTCCTATTAAAGAAGATTAGATAATATGACAGTTTGGTTCGAAAGAAAATATTCACATAATATTCCGTCTCGCTCCAGGAATCCCTGCAGTCGCCTATATTCTTTTCAGATTGGACAGCCCGTGCTCCCCGTTGACGCCGCGGTGTTTTATCTTAGTGGAGTGGAATGTTGTTCTCGGAGGTGTCGAGACGGAGAGCTCAAAATAATACAATCCACTAGCCGGATCCTTTGAGACATTGCATTTAAGAACACTGCGGAGCCGACGATCAAGGTCGGTACGCAGTGTTGCAGATCGTTTCGGTGTAATATCACTTATGCACGAATATCACTCTGGGAACAGAATGAGTTTTCCGGTCAGCGGTCGAAAGAGCGAAATTAAGAGTACCGTTCTCAGAAGAAAATCGCTGTTGACAGACCCAAGTAACACAACACAGAATTTGATACACATCTACATTGTTAATTTGATGTCAACTCCTCCCATTGTTCGAGGTCTAAGTGGTACATGCTTGAAAGAAATCCATCCCCTAGCCCTCCGACACACATTACATCGCTTACCTAACTAGCTATATTCATACGTTAATATGAGAGTAACCATTAAACTATTTGATGTGGAAATTCATCAAGCCAATTGAGCAGGAGGAGAAACCCGAATGAAATTTATGAAAAGAATCGTGTGGAGTCTCAGTGTGGTATTAAATGTGAACAAAAAAAATCATGGCTCGTCAATTTAATACTAAAACTTGGTCAACCCAACCAGGCATAGGCATCCCTACTAAAGTTACACAAGCTCTAGAGCATCATTCTAAGCTGAAAAAATAGAAGAATTTCCAATATGTTAACAAGGCAAAAAACATAGCCAAAGAAAAATTTCACAAAGTAAAAGTCACATCTTTGAAAGAAATGAAAAATCTAAGCTATTGTCCAAAGATTAATAAGTTCGGAAGTTGGCCAACAGAGTATGGAAGAAAATACATCTACATGTCAAAGCAAGAAACCATTTTGGATAAAAAAAGGGCAAAAAACCTAACCTGAGAAAATATAAGAACACGATGCTTAGTCTCTCGCAATCGAATCAGCAGCTTGTCCAGGATCACCAGCTTTCCACTACTCAATACTATGCGTTCAACTTTGGAACTATCGCTCGTATTGGCATCACCACCGTAGCCATAATCTGCGCTTTCAAATAAAAACGGATGATTGCAGCATTTCTTCAGCTCAACCACAACATTTAGAAGCGAAACCTGCAAGATGTAAAACGGACTAATCAGATAATACGAATGAAAAACCTTCAGTTGCATCTGTATCTTAGTAATTTACATTAAAATTCCATTATATTTTCTTAATGAGAATAACGGGCGAATGTGCATAATTCATATGCTGAATTTCCAAATAATTTCGCAACAGTTGCAGATACCCTAGATATAACACGTGAGATGCTATAAGAGAAACAAAACTCCAATGCATAAACAGTAGTAGAGCATTACCGAGGCTACAGTCTGTCAGACATGAGAAGAAAACTCTAATAGCTCTAACATACCTGATTCCCGCGAACGCCCTTATTAAGGCTGTGGAAGTTACGCTCCAAAATCCACTTGTAATACCTATAATGTTGGAGAAAAAGAAAAAAAAGAGTTCAAACAGAAATCAGAAGGATACTATCAAGTATTCTTTCGAAATATAAAAATTTAGAGAAAATGCTACTATAAAAATAAAACAAATGCCATTGATCATTCACGCAGTCACCAGTAACACTTACTGTTTCTGAAGGGGTGACATCTCCACTCTAAGAATGCGCTCAATTTTGGGGGGCAATGACTTTTCAACATCCTTTATAACTCTTCTTAGGATGTGAGGTCTCAACTCCTTATGAAGATTTGCAAGCTTAACAAAAAACAATCATTAATTAAGATGACTATTATTGTCCATTCGAACAAAGAAATTAGAACAGAGCAACATAAAGACAAGAAATGTTAAGGTCATTGGGCCATCAACTCAAAAACAATAGGCAACGAGCCAGGTAGGCCTACTTATCACCTACTTTTGTAATAACCGAGATAACGCTTTTGAGTTTTGTGGAGTAAACCGGAGATGCAAGCAACACGAGCAACCACCAGCCCAAATACAATGTTAAAATTATTAGAGTATTCAACTCAAAAATCAACTGACAATGAGCAGAATAAAACCATCTTTGTTTTCATTGGTCAATTATTCATTGATTAATAAGAGGTTACTCTTAACTAGAATCAAAAGATCAATCGACTGCAAAGGACCGAAAACAAAGAAAATGCTAGCAAGCCATCCCTCAAAAGCATTACAAAAAAAAGTCACAGCACTCCAAGAATAACAATTAAATATTCAGAAACGGAAATTGTGGTCATTTATAACGAAAGGAAAATGTGACTTTATTATATACCTCAATCTCGTTGAATGTGCTGAGATTCTTATACTTCTCTACAAAATCATCTTTATTATTAAATTTGCCAGGATCGAGAAAATGCAGCAACGACCTACAAAAGAGAAAACCACAAAGTAGAGTGAACCACGTTGCTCTAATAATTAGCAAATCATAATTAAAAGTGAGTGATAAATTTTAACTACATAAATAAATAGGTCTTCAAAAACATGGCATCAGAACAAAAGCGTTTTTTCCAGACTCGAAGTATTAACTTGTGAATACTCTGATCTGATTGAAACGTGTGTGGTTTTTTCATCATGTTTCTAACAGGAACAGGAATAGTTTCACTCTAAAAAGTTTCAAGCAACCAGTGACTCCAAATCTACAAAAAAAATTAGTATTTCATGAAGATCAATACCTAAAAAGTATCATAGTTTCTAAGAGCAACTATATGCATTTAAATGAAGGCCCAAGGATCACTACCAAAAAACAGTGACAAAGAAAAACATACAGGAACAAGTTATTACCATATTTTTTTTAGAAATAAAGGCATGGTCTTTGCGAGAGGTTTATAATTCCGCAAATAAATGCGCCTGACACACATGATTAACAGCATATTTTCACCAAATTCATTGCATAACAGCGGCTAAAATAAGTACTCTTTGAATTTATATTTTTGTCACTAATTACTGGAGAAAAAGACTAAGACTACTAGCACACTTAGAAATGGAAATCTTTCTCAGTCAAATGTAGAGATACCAGATATCAGGAAGATAACACGTTATATTTTGATAAGAGATGTGTCGAGGACGTAACTTTTCTTCTATTCCCTTCGTTCATTATAGTTCCATTCAACCCTAAACCCCCCCTCTCCCATTAACTTTCATTCCACTTCTCTTTCTCCTTTTAGCTTTTTGATTTACCCTTTCAAGACTATTTTAAGGTAGAAAATGGGAAAAGATACTTTTTTCAACAATCGTTTCAATGTATGCACCAAAATTTGCGTGGATGGAGATCTTCCTCATCCTCTTATGCTCTATTTCCAAGGTGCTGCCAGTGCACAGGCTGCTTGTGTACAGCTTAGTTATATCAAAACTTGTAAACATAGACGAAAAGAAAAAAATATGAGGATTGTGATAATGATCTCATTAGTAGTGAAAAGGAGAAGTGATGACAGCTATCACAGTTCGACAAATGTAAAACTTTTGAAAATTATGTGACATTTCCCTAGACGAAGAAGCAAGATAAGCACTCACCATAGCTCTTCTACACTATTTTGAAGTGGCGTGCCAGTAATAAGCAACTTATTCTTCGTGCTAAACTCCTGCACCAAGAGTAGTGCAGGTTTCGTCACTCAATCAGAAAACTAGCAGCATTGAGAAAGACTTCGAGGATTTATATCATATGTCATACAATTGTAAACAAGAATGAGAGTGATACCAGAAGGCTGGTATATAATGATGATTCACAATTCTTCAGCCTATGAGCCTCGTCAACCATAAGGTAGTTCCACTTTATCTTCGAGAGTACAGCTTTATCTTTCAGTATTACTTCATATGTTGTCAATAAAGCATTGAATTTTATGTGTCTGCCTCCATTCTTCTCCGTGTAAAATTCATACTGCTGACAAATCTGAGGACAAACAATATCCATAAGTCAGATATTATTGATCTAAGATCGGACTTCAGGGAGTTGTAACATTGAATAGGATTCTATGTGATTCAGAACGCAAGATAAAAATAGATGAAAAATCGGGTGAATAAATAAATATAGATACCAGTCCCGTAACTATATTATCTATATTACATTCACACTGGATAAGATATACTTTCTCCAACATCACAAGACCATTGAACTAAATCCCTAAGGGTAACCAATGTCATATTCATACTGGGAAACAGGGCAGCAGATATCTCGATGATGCACAAAACACAAAATACAGTTGAAACAAATGTTTCAGGGAACAATATGGCTTCTTTCTTCAAAAGTTTAAGAAGGCTTATCACATGTCCCATTGTTCCAGAAAATATAAACAATGTGATTCAAGCACTATGTTAATGAGGAAACCATGCACCTCATGTGAGGACTAAGCGACAACAAATAGCCGGTTCATCCAGCATATCTCTGCTGACTTAATTTAAGTTCAGATGTCTCCATTATTCTGAAAGAAAGAACTTCTCTTTCATTAATTTTCGCTTCCGAAATGTAGCTCCATTTAAACAGCAAACTTATGTCTATAACGTCTTCCACTCAGTGAAAAAGAGAGGGGAAATCCACAAGAACATTTGCAAAGGTCGTAAATGTGGCATATAGTTGTCACTAATAAACATTTATGGTTTAATTCAATTCAATTTTTTGAATAACTCATAAAAGGCAAACACTAAACAAACAGAGAAATTTTTAAGTTTACCACATTGGTTGCCTAAGCTCCAATGCTAAGAGTCATGTTTATGTTTGCCATATTCAACATGCAATAATTTTGGTACCTAAGAAATGTTTCCAAATCAAAAGCCTTGTCATACAATAGTAGTAACAAGTTACCTCTCGGCTAGCACGATTTCCAACATACATAATAATATTCATTTCAGGTAGCCACTTTCTAAATTCCTTTGCCCAGTTTGACAGTGTTGAGAGTGGCACGACCACTAGAAATGGCCCCCGGAGTTGCTGAGCGTTCTGAAATACGAAGGAAACAGCTTGTCAATAAAAACTACTCAAAATATAAATGAAGAAAAACATTTAGCATTACCTGAAGGAAACCTAGCATTGAAACCGATTGAACAGTTTTACCAAGGCCCATCTCATCAGCTAGAATAACATTTGTGTCATTTCTCCAACTGGGATTCAAACCAAACCACCAAAAAGCTTACTAACATGTACCATATTAACTGCTTAAATCCATAAAATAGATGAAAAAAGTAAAGTACCTGTTAACCAGAAAATTCAGGCCCTCAAGTTGATAATCACGGAGTGTTCCTCCCTTCAACCATTCAGGCTGCTCTTCAAGCTTACGCAAACTATCTAAAACGTATGAAAATTCCCATATCACAAGTGATAATTCCTACTTCAACTTATGCAAAAAAAATATGACAGATAAGTGCGTATTAAGGAACAGTAAGCAAATTCGACGGTAACCAATGAAATAGGCAACTCAACGAGGAAAAATGGAAGACCACAAGCATATCCTTACATCAAGAAACTGAGGGAATGGAAAAGGAAACTCATTAATGATAATATAACATCCATTAAATGACCAGAGGCAACCCAGGCATTCTTTTTTACAGCCAGTTCTACAGATACTATCAGAATACCAGAAGTTCTGCTCTGAGCATGACAGAATATTTTCCCATGCTTCTTTCAAGTATAACAAAATTTTACACACTCTTAAGAGGATTCATATGCCAATGAATCTCTTTCCAGCTAAGCAAATGTGTGTAGGTATATATCTACAAATGCTACAATATTCCGTTCTGTTAATGCAACTCAGAATACACTGAAAACATTCAAAGAGACGCAGAATTTGACGGTACAAAAAGGCAGAGAAAAGCAAACCCCAAAAAAACTATCTGGCACACGTTTGAGTGGAATAATCAAGTAACTGAGAACAGCCAGTCCTTCCTTTCAGCAACAAAAATCAAGCATGTATCTTCATCAGTCCCTGAGTTTTTTCTGCTTGTACCTCTTCAAAAGAAAATCAAATCTTCCAGTTTACCAAACAATTTATTCAAGATCCATCACAAACCAAACCCTTGTGTGATTCAATACATTTCTGAGTCACATGTCTCTGCAGAATCACAATTGAACAACGTCCATGGAAAGTCCATGATATCTTCCCACCACAATGCTATTCAGCAAAACGCCCCCAGTCCAAATAAAAAAAAGGGAACTTCGCAGAAGAAGAAAAAAAGATGAAAATTAGGTGGAATACATTAGAACGAATGCTTAGACCTAGTTGAAAACTGAAACAAAATTAACAACGAGATTCTAATCTTGTGACAAAAAAACCCATCCGTCAACATGCAAAAAGAAGCCACCAGAATAAGCAGGAAATAGAAATGACCTTTGCTTTTCTTTCTCTGGTAGTCAACCGTCTTCCCTTGGACAGACATCGCAACCTCACGGGCCTGATTGATAAAAAGATAGAGATCACAGTTTTCTTAATAAACATGCCAGTTAACATTCTAATCCGTGATCAAATCCAAAGATCATTTACAAGGGATGCAGAATATGTACTCTCTATCTACAGTTTTATTCAATGTTTACTCCGAGTTGAAGCAATGCAGTCACAATTAAATAGTTAAACAACCAGAAAAGTATCCAAAATACGAGTTTAGATTGGAATGTTCTATAAAAATCTGGATCAAATAACATAAAAAATCAATATTAATAGACTAGAAAGTCTATAGACCTGCGGGTAGATATAGAAAATCACAAAATACATGGAGACCTTCAATCTTAATTCATTTTTATGGATTATCCAACCTGTTAAATAAAAGTTCAGGGCGGAAAACAAAAGTACAAACTTCCTTTCATGTGGAATATGATGCAATCCAGCCAATTCTAATGCATATAAAGATCAGAATTACAGTTGTAGGGAGTAACGAAAATAATACATGACTCAAAACAAAAAATTATTGACCACTCTGAACCACCGAAACCTTTCCAGATACACCCTCACTGCGAATAGCTCTAGCAATGAGACTATAATTTGAAGGTATGCGGACAAAATTAAAAAGTCCATTTTAGATAGCCATCTATTATATTCCCTCCAAATAGCTAGTAGAATAGAGGCGACAGTCTTCTCCATTTTCGTTCTTGACATTTGGACGTAATATATAGAAGCCAATCATTTGAACAGAGAGAAACAGCCTAATTTCAAAGCAACTCAAGCAACACAAGCTTGCACATAAAATAAAAGTGATAGCCAAATAATGAAACCAAATTCAATAAAAACAAAATGGTCGGTGGCTACTTTCTGTTGGCGAATTCAGAGCCATCAAAGAGGATTTAAAGTGGAATGGCCTTTGTTCTGAGTAATGAGCTACGGATCAACAAACCCAGAAGAATCATTATCAACATGAAAGTCAGGTAACCCATTTCGAAAATGGTCATGACACCAAAGTGTTCGTAAAAATTGATGAGCGGCTAGTATCGCATGAATAAGACATCAAGTGGGCCAACTTGCTAGTTTACTAAAGTCCATTTTTAGGGACCCCTGGAACAGTGGCATCAAAGTTAAAGGCAATTCAATGTTATCAGAAACGTGAGCAGTGACAAAGTTTGAGGATGGCACAACGATATTTGAGGGCAACTTCATAAACACAGTCAACGGCGAACTTGATATCATCAGTACAATGTGTCTAATTGATCACATTCTAAAATGGTCATGGAAGCCAAGAATTAGGTCAAAAGACAACGTCAGAACTCATTAAACAGAAGTACTACAGAAAAACAGGGTCATACAGCCTCAAAACATCAGTCATATTTCTTGGTACTGAAGGGCATCTTATAAGCTAATTATGGGATGAAAGATACGTCAAAGCTCTCTACTGGGAACGGACAAAAGGCCTTATCCTCAGATGTTTGGAATCAATTCCAATTTTCTTCACTGCGCAGCACATGATTTTGCCATTGTTAATCACAGCCTTTTCACACTGAATCAGGGAGAATCTTAGATTCCAGAAAAAAAAGGTTATTTGAGATCGAGCAGCTACTAGTCCTCCTATGTTGGCCCCTAGAAATGTCACTGCGAGACCACAGGCTGATAGAAGTAGAGATGAAAGAAAGGAAGATTCTACTGCACCTGGTCGCCATACCAATCTATCACAGATAGAAGCTTTAGCCTTTAGTAGTGCATTGGGTTTGTGAACA
This sequence comes from Spirodela polyrhiza, assembly GCA_024713555.1. Classification (NCBI taxonomy): domain Eukaryota; kingdom Viridiplantae; phylum Streptophyta; class Magnoliopsida; order Alismatales; family Araceae; genus Spirodela; species Spirodela polyrhiza. The sequence continues at coordinate 5,015,452 of CM046529.1, read as the reverse complement.
CCATTTCCTATAAAAGGACTACGGTGGAGGATCTTGTATGAGAGACTACAAAAATGAGAAAGTCTGGAAACGTTTAGGAAAGGACTCGTACTTATTTCGTTTATGTCAAGATAGGTATAAATCTTTGGAACAAATGAACCTCGGATCTTCCTAAAGTTTCTATGAAACAAGTAAGATAGAATGCACTGTGAAACGAAGCTTACAATCTAATTCTTCCTTCAAAACGGGCATCATCAAGTTTTCCATTAATTATGATCTTTTAAACTGTCAAGCCACAGCACAAATTAATTGGTAAAATATATTACCTTGTATTCATCAATAGCCTCATGCGCAAAAGCAATATCTGTGTCTCTTTCCCTACAACAACACAGAACAGAGACAAACATTAATAAACAGCACGAAATTAAGCCAGGCATTATATCGTAAAGGGAAAAACAACAATATTGCCCCAACATGTAACAGCACAAATCAAAACGCAGAAAAAGAGGGAAAAAAATTATTTAACTTTTGTAAAGTTCTAAAGCCAGATACAGAAGTCGGATATAAATATTTGACACACTCTCATGTAACTACTCCAGCTCAATAGCAGAGCAATCGCATCTGGGTGAAATTGATGTTTTCATCTAATTGATTATTTTTTCATTGAAAGAATGCCTTTGTCAACAGCAAATAAATGGCATACCAGTTCATCAAGAACATAAGGTAATATATTAATTCAGAAAATTTCCTCATCCACATCTTCTAGTAGAAAGGTTTGAGATAAGTGTCCATCTATAAAAAAAATGTGTACATAAACTAAATCCTTAGCACCTCCTGGTTAAAACATCAGCAAAACTTTTTAGCATGATATATATCCAAAATTTTCCAAGGCGATCAACTAGGTTGTCTATTACCTGCACCTTGTTACCAAGGAAAGACACCTAAGTGAAGCCATTTTGCAAAATATAAAAATTCTTCTAAAATATGTGATATGATTTATTCATAAAACATGCATATACACATGCACAACTTAATAAGATTGTATCCTTTAACATTATTTATTATTTATAAATAATTTTGAATTATTTGTGATTTATAGATAAATAAAATGTGTAAACAACAATAATATATTCCCACAAAATGAAAAACATAAAGTACATATCTACGAAATTATTTAGTCCACGTTGTTGCTTTCTATCAATGTCTTTGTGCTGTATACAAACACTTTGATAAGGATGGCATCTGTTCAGGTACCAAGCATGCACACAACAGACAACAGGCAGCTTTCATTGAATATCTATCTGCGCTCTGCTAATGGGAAAGACAACTCATTCCTTCGCCAGACGGCACAATGGAACATCATATAGGCAACATTTAGGGCATCTAGGCTGCCTTGTCACAGAGGCAATGACTGCGCAACCATGGTACTATGCCACATCCGATTCAAGAATACCCATTCCTACAGAAAGTGACAACACTAACATCTATGATATTATTTGAATGACTAACTACTTGTAATTAACCAGGTCTCCACATGGGTGGCATCAACACTCACAACTTGAACTACTTCGTTTCTCCGGGATTCGTAATAAGCTACTTCGCATAAGCATGCGATAGCTTCTCCTCGAAAAAATGGAATAATTATTTCAAGTGTTAGGAAAGGCATTTAATAGCCACCAGGCACCACAGAGTATGATGGTCCATGACCTTTGCTTCTCTTTGAGGCTACTAGAACCAGGAGAACGACTGCTAATTCGAACTCAGAAACTTTTCCCCAGTAATGATTTTATCATTTAATTTCTGATCAGGTAAAAGAATGGACAAAAATTTAATGTAATAAAGATGTTCATCTATCACTTTGTGCACCTTGTGTACCTCAGATGTTTCTTTTTTTTTTTTTAATGTGCATAGTACCACATAATCAAGAATGATGAAAAGAGAATAGATCAACAGAAATAAAGACGGGAAACAAAATCACGCTTGCAGCGGAAACTACCAAATATTCCTGTACCCTTTGTTCTTGTACAGGAGTTTGTTCTTCAAAATTGTATAAATAATTGTACATCCCTATTGTTTTGTCATCCAAAACGTCTGATTAAGACCTCGGAATCAACTAACGCTTATGTCTACTGAGAACTTAATAAATACCACGATACAGTTCACAATTTTTTATTTTCCTAATATCTTAAAAGCATAACATGATTCCTCATAACTCTTAAACTTTGTTGAAAAATTATTCTTGGAAATTTGTAGGTTCACCGTTAACAAAAATGCCTCTGACCATTGAAGCATCCAAATTGCAAAAACATGTACAATCTCTGACGAATATGTAATTCACTTCAAGTCCCAACATCGCAGTAAAAACGATCCATAGGAGAATGTTTTATCATAAGATACAGAAGTGAAAATGAAATGCGAAAATTTCATATTATTGTATTACATCTGGGTCACATTCAGAACCTTTCAAAGTTGTGTAACTAAATGCTTCAGTCATTAACAGAAGAAATATCTTCCCATTCATTGAATAGAGAAATTAAAATACTAAACTGACTAATAAAACAACTGAGTAGCACATAATGGCCATTTTAGTTCAATTATCAGCTAATGTATTTTAGAGCCATAACAGATTGTAGACAAGCTTGAGGAGATCAAGCTAAATCAGACAAAAAGCAGACTGTTGAAAATTTGCAAACACAGAAAAGTATTAGTTAGGTCAAGGCTGACATCGCAAATGTCTATCACAGATGAAAAATATTAGTGAGAAACCATCATTATCTCCCTTCTCTGCTGCCTTCTTTGTACCCAACCTTGCTCAGTTTGGGATCTTCCCTCTTTCTCTATTCTTTAAATGTTCTCCAGCTTTCCTGCTGATTTAGCCCTTCTACTTCGATAACTCCCACATAGAGAGCTATTGCTGAGATGGTCAGATCAGGTAGTAACAGACTCCAAAAGAAACAAAAATTGCTTCTGTCTCTTCCCGAATGATTATTACATGCAAAGAAGCCTCCACCAGTTCCACGTCTCTTTGACTTTCTCAACCCACTTCCTTTGTTTATAGTAGCCTTTTATGAGCCTAACTGAAAGTTCCATGAGTCAAGGTTTACTTCCGATTTGTGTGGATAACATCAGGTTCTCCCTGAACAAGCCTACACTGACTACACACATCTGAATCATACTAGAGCTAGTGACAACAGTTCCAGTTCAGTAATTCATAACCAGAATTGGTAAACCAGATATAACAGTCAAATCAGATCGGAGCTAACAGAGACCAGTTTAGTTCCACAGGCTTCAGATTTAGCCCATAACACAAGAAGAGACTAGCCTGTGAGTATTAAGGATCGTATGAAACATTCATGGCCGGCTTCCTTCTAATTTCCCCATTTTAAGAGTTACTTGCAGTGTGGATCAACTAATAAATGGTCTTACTTAATCCAAAGCACCAATCATCAATGTGAGAAAATTGACGCACAGGACAAGAGGAAGCAGTGAAGGGCGATCATACAAGCGATCCCACATCACAGATAACTGTTGCCTACTCTCAATTTCCTCCCACCAAACCAGTCCTCATGGTCCGGATAGCTACAGATGTCAAAATGGGTGTAATCATAAGTATTCCTCAACATTATTTATACCCATCCCTTCCTAATTTTCAATCTCAAACAGCCAATACGAGTCAGAAAAGGAACGGTCCAAACCAAGAATTACTGCTTTGTTTCTTACCTCGTGCCCCCAATTTGGAGTACTGTAATTTGAAGGGATAGGAAGAAGAAACTTCAGCCGATTCCTCTCGAATTCTCTCATTAAAGCAAAAATATTGCGTTTTCAACACAATTTCAATAAACAGATATAGGAATGCACCCCATTCCCTCAGATTACATCAAACATCAAGAAAGTTTACAGCCATGAACGACAAACCTTTAAAGAATGAAACCCCTGGGTAAACTAGGGCAGGCAATTTCAGGAAATATCAAGAGAATTAAAACTAGAGTCAGATAGATTCGTAAGTGATAATAAAGCATAAGCATATGTCATTAGCTTGTCCAAGTTTAGTACACAGTTAAGGTGTCAGTAAAACCCTGACATAATAAGAAGAAGGAAATTATTACCAGGTTGCCTCAGCATATGATAGGCCCCGCCACTTAACCAGATACTCAACCACAACCTCGTCAGAAGCAGTCTTTAGTATTCTATCAGAAAATATTCTTTCAACCTGGAGAATTTAAATCAAATAGACATTGAAAATGTTAATCGTTCACCAAGGCTACAAATTAGTGGAAGTGAATTGCTCACATCAAATTGGAAGCTAAAAAACACAAACCTGACTATACTGTTTCAGAAGATCTAACTCCATTTCTCTGCTGACATCATGAACCTCAGCCTGATGGGAAGGAAAGGTATGAAATAAGGTTTGGCAATTTTACGCACCAGCTGAATATCAGAGCCAGCAAAGAAGAACATGATGTATCTTGAACTCAAATAAGAAAACCACAAACACATGGAATTACAAAAAGATTAAGCATCAAACAAGAGGGACAAGAATTAAGTAAAGTGAGAGTAGATGACAATGACCTGAGAAGATGACCATATAAAACACTACCCAAGAAGGTGCGAAAAAAATGAAGGAATATGGTAACATCTACCATTTCAAAAGACCTTTTAACCATGATGTCCACACTGAAAGACGAACAAGCATATAAACAGCTGATTCGTAAGTTTATTCATTTCCCAAGAACTTGAATACTAAAAATTAAAAAACAGAGTTGGCTCATGCAGACAGTTCCTGGTCCATCTTCCGGCTAAAGTGCTCCAGATGGCTTGTTAACAAAGGATAAAAGTACCCACCGAAATCTTACCCACAAAGGAACTGAATAGTTACTCCAATTACAGATATTTCCACTAGACCCTCGCCCTTCATAAAACCCTACTAAATTCTTTCCGAGCTATCCCCTACCCCTTTCACTCAAGATCTCATAGCTATTGAACCCCAGACCATACTTCCTTCAACATAAGTACAATATCTCCTTCCACACTTAACCATATGATTTTCACAAAAATCCTTCTGAACATAGCAGTTGAGATGACAAAGACGATCAACACAGAGGAATACTACCTTACTTAAGCATCTCAACGTTGCACACGGCAAGGCCTAGTTTTACTGAAGATTCAAATTCAAATTAAATGATATCTATCAAAAAGTCACAACTATAAAAACTGAATAAAGAAAACAAACTCATTAGTGAAGAACAATCAAAAGTACATGGATGCTTTATTTCATACAATGTCGTTCATAGCTCACTTTAAGCGGACTTCTTTATGACTATGACAGTTTCATGAAAGTAACATGCAAAAGTTTAACATCTTATTAATTGACAAGCCCATTCATGGTAACCAGATTAGCCTTTTGAAGTGGACCTCCAAAGAAACACAGGTTTCGGAGATCATTACGCAAATTAGTAAGATAGGAGGTTAGAAATAGCAACGAGTCATCCAAAACACAAGCTTTAGGATCATCTTCGATTGATCTATATTCCTCTTTTCATGTGGTTTTTCAACAAACATTATTAAAGATGGTGCAATCTAGCAATAGAACCTAGGCATTTATAATGATGATAAAACTATCATAAGGTAAATGCGATCTAAGTCTTCTCTCCTAGGTGCCTAAATGCCATGCCCACCAATAATGAATTGCAACACCTTGAGGCTATGCTAAGCCATAGGAAAAAGGGAATTCCACTCCAGCACTAAAGGCATTACCGCACCAATTTTGGAACATTAAGGTGAAAAACATTCTTAACAGAAGCTAAAAACTCAAAAATGTACTCAAATGATCAAGGTATTAAAAGAAGAGAAACCATGAATAACAATCAGAACCGTTTCAGAATTATCTTTATCTGTATCTTATTATTCTTTTGAAGGATGGAATAACACTCTTGTTTTCCGGAAAATATCATACACACCATTCAGTTGTCTTTCCTGTTATACACAGTCACCTCAACATATACATCTGTAGCACATCAATTCAACAGCAGAACAGAAGAAAAAGTGTCATTTTGAAGGGGAGTTATTATCCAATGGGTTACAAAAAAATTCAGCTGCTTAGGTTTCGAGAAAGAACAAGGAGACAGAAAACTGACTCAATTACCTCCTCACGTGACAAAGACTTCTTGAATTTCCACTCTTCCTTGACTCTCTTTATGTAATTTAGAACTTTTTTGAACCCAGTAAGCTGCATATGCACAAACAAAGTACAAGAATAATCAAAAAACGAAATCTTTAATGACTGTACATTGGTAACAAGCGAGCATTATGAATATTTTTTCTTGAAGGGAAAAATAGCAACTCTCCAAAAAGCCATTATATTGTCCTTTAGCGTTTCCAAGACTTACATTTTGGAGGTCAGAATATGACTTCCACTCACAGTGCAAATGAGACTGCCCTTTCCATTTGATGAAGAATTCCATGTCATTCCACTCTGGCTCAATGTCTAGGACACTGCTTATCACAACAGGCTGTGCTGATCTATTGTTCCTCAATGCATCTTCAGAAATGCCCTTGGGCTGGTGCCAAAGAACCCTCTCAATTGAGTCCCCATCATCATCTTCTGCATCCTCCAGAGAAACCTGAAGGCAGAATCAGCAGAAGTCATATTTTCCATATGCCGGCAAGAAGGCTCATTGGCAACAGGAAATAAATGCGGACGATTCAATGAAAAGAATATACAGTTGTGAAATATTATGGTATCAACCACCCTGATTTTGGATGGAAAGAGGAAAGAAAAGAAACGCAAGATCAAAGCTACATCAGCTGACGTTTACCAAAATTAAACTAAAACTGGGAATTACCTGATTTCCAAAGAAACAAGAAAAACCAAAGCTTCAGAAAAATGCAGGAACCCACAATCTCACAACCCCATCTATGTCAATTAGAAGCACTCAATAGTATGTATTCTAGAATTAATATAAACAAGAGAAATCATAAGCAAAGAGTTGAAACAAAAATACTGCATCAAAAGATGTAATCGTGCAGGTTATCGTGACTCTATTACAAGGAAAAGCTATACAATAGCATTACAAATCTTTGTCTGAAATCACATCGTATTTATTGCAGAATGGCCATAAGCTAGGCTATCCTAAAAATGACCGAGCAGAAATGATCAATTTCTACAGACCTGAAAAATCTACTTTTACAATTTACCATATGGATCAAACTTGTAGACTGGTAACAACAAAGTCTACTTAGCAACTGCAATTGAAAACAACAGGAAAATACCCAACCAGTTGTCCAACTATCAAAGCCAACTCCAGAAAAGAGCAGCATCTTGATCTTAAAATTCAATATAAATGAAAAAAGAGAAAAAAAACCACATTAGAGAGGCAAATCTGCTTCCCACTGAGGTAAAGACTGAAGATCATTATACATCCGCTCCATGGAACGTTTTAGAGAGAAGCATCATAATAAAGATCATCAAGAATTTCGTTACGGTTCACTCCCTATGTTGTGGTTGCCTCACTGCCTATATCATTTGTAGAAGGCAACAGGATTATCTTTTAGGTACGGAGACTCATGTACACCTTACACAGTAAAAAGAGAGCATGTGCATTAAAACCTCTCAAAACTAACAATACATCTCATATTACATTCACATCAGCAAGATAAAGATGCTCTAGAAACCTGAAAAAAGTTAGAAGAAATGTATATATTGCGGTAAGAAATGGGCAAATATGCATGAAAAAGCTCCAGTACCTTTTGAGTCTTTAGTGACTTGTCTTCATCCATGTCTTCACTTTCTTCGCTCTCCACATATGATACCTTTCTCACTACTCTACTTGATGTACGAAGCTCCCTACCATGAGAAGATAGATTTGCATTCACAGCTGCCTGATCACCATTCTTCAAGGAAAACCGTGATGACCTCTTAGTACTAAGATTAGATTCCTCCAAACTATCCTCTTCTGAGTTCTTCTCAGATGATTCATCTTCAAAAGATGTCTTTACTTTTTTCCTACGACTCTGGATAGGAATAGATCTACACTCTCCGGTTGATTTTGAACTGCGACCAGCCTTACGTGGGCCACGACGACGATTGTTGGTAAAATATCTATCATCATCATCTGAGGCATCAGGATAATCATCATCTTCTTCTTCTTCTTCTTCAAAATCATCACTTTCTGACACATTGCCCTGTCATTCAGCAGAGTCAATCATTAGCCTCTTCTCGGTCATTCAGGCATAAAATAAACATGCTCCAAGTTCTAAAAATCAGATAGTGACAAACTAGCACTTGAGATAATCTGTGTCTGGAAAGCACGGTAATGAACTAAAAATCAGGCCAAATATTTTTAAAAAAATAAACGATATAAAGATTAAATTGTGCTTGCAAAAAAACATTAAATCCAATCAAGATAGCAGTACAAGATAAGGTTCCTTGTTGAGAAGATATAAATAATGATCCTTTAATCTGTACAACTTCCCAAGTCTACTTGGAACAGAAAAATGGTGATCTTGCAGGAGCCTGAAAGAAAACCTTATATTAGAATCCAAACAGTATGATATGAGCAGATTGCTCAAGTTCAGCCTCCCTTGTAGCTGTATTCACAACTCTGAAACACATCACACAAGTTTCTTAATTCAGGTCAACGATAGGCTTATGAAAAAGAGAGTAACACCGCTTTCTAAACAGGACTCAAAGACAATCTTTTCTGTCTCTAACACCAACTTGAACTCGTTGAATAATCCATTGTGCTTCTGAATTTGAAGTGACCACATCGACAATGGCAACCTTCCAAAAGCTTCTGATGTACCTTTTCCTTTGTTATGCATGGTGCCATTGAGCAACATTCTCCCATAGAAGGATATAGACATTTCACTTCAGTCAATTCTAACTTTAACAATAATCAGATATGTACTTTCATTTCTTGAATGACCTCATGCAAACCTTCATATGCCAAACTAAGAAGAAAATGTAAAGTGTTGCCACATATATAAAACATGCTAAAAAGGGCCCACAAACAATCCGTTCTACTTAAAGTTAACTTTCTGTTATATTAAACACAGTTTATTATTTAAAAATTATGAATTAATATTCCATACATATTACCATCAAGAAAAACATGACATCCAAATTAACGAACTTAAACCATTTTCACAGTGTTTGTGAGTGAATACTGCAACTCGCCCAGGCAACTTAAATCTTGGCCATGTTGTTCACATTGCCATGCTGCCAAGGCATCAACGGAGATAACTTAAATAATAGTTAGTGTAAAAAGTGGTAAAAATAGTGTATATCGTTCTGACCTCCTACATCATTAAGATCCCCAGCTAACAAATTATCTACTTTTAAGAAGCAATGTTTTGGAAATTAGCAAAAGGGAATTGTTATTTTTGGAGCAAGGCAATATATGCTTTCAATTGTCAGTGTAGATATGCTGAGCCTTATGACTTCTGTATGCCTCTTGGAAATCAAACTCTCTTATGCAGAACACACACCACCACCGCAGCTTCCCCACACCCAAAGACATGTATTGTTCCTAGTTACTGCCAAGAAGGAAATGAGTTTGTAAAATGAATCAAGAGTTTAGGCTTCTCTCTGTACAATCTCCTCAGTTAATCCCCATACCAGAAGCAAAGCTGCTCATCAACCAATCCGAAAGTGCTGCTCATCAACCAATCCGAAAGTCCTATGATCATTCAGCATATCCCTACAGTGGCGACAAATGTTTACCTTTAAAAGTAGACAAGTCTGATAGAAACAGCGCAATTTGACCAAACCTACATAACCTGGTTATGGGATTGCTGTGACTGATAGTGAAAATCATCACCCTACTATTGTTCGAATCCACTCTCTTGACTAAAGACCAGAGAGCCGTTCTGTGGAAGACACAACAGGTCATAAAGAGAAACATATTGTCACCAAGGCAATTTTCTCACATTATTTTGAATCACTCAATTCTCCTAAAAAATTCTCATGATTGGAAATGGTGGCAGTACAAATGCGTGCACATCATTAAAACGAAATTATTTGTCAAAATAGTTTTGAAAACAATATGAGAAAAACTAAGTTACAAATCAATAAGGCAAACATCAATGTCATAACATGTATCATTTTTTTTAATAGTACCTAAATGATAGATCACTTCCAATAAACTTCAAAACGAATAAAAATTAACAGCTGAATTGATCATGCGACCCCCAGAGTCCAAGAAGGGACAAAACAGATTAATTTCAGTAACATAGCACATGACGAATAAAAACAAAATGAGAATGGAGCAAAGCAAAAAAGCTTTTTTTTAGCGGATGAACGTGTACCTTCCTTTTGCCAGAAAAGGTGGGTTCAAAATCAGCATCATCAGGATCATCTTCTGCACCAATATTAAATGATACTCCTTTCAAGTTTCGTTCTTACAAAAGAAAGGAAATCAGTAAAATACCAAGTGAACATCATAGCAGATATATTAAATCCTCACGCTGTTCCAATAACTAAATCTTACTCATTAAGATTAAAGTGAAAACACTGAATCAACATAATGCAAGTGGAGAGTGTAGATTCAACTGAATCAACATCGTGAACTCAACTCCATTTAAGTAAAATGAAAATCTCATTTTTTTGTGGTGAAAAGTCATGCGGTGAAAGTAGACTTAGGCTGGGTTATCAAGGTTTGATAAGGATGTCATAATACCGAAAGCAAAAAACGAGGTAGCTTTCAGAAGAAAATCGAATCAAAGATAAAAGAGGAAGATTGCGATAGGCAAAATAATCCATGGATCAAAGATATTAAGGTTAACATTTGTCTCTCCCAACGTTTCTCTTCGTTGAAAAATACTTTTTAATGAATCTTTCAAACATCCACTCTCTTCAATTGAAAACAAAGAAATTTATCTTCAAAAAGGTCATGTTACCAAACGATGAAAAAACATAGGAAAAAAAGTATATAGTTGCCATTTTTCAGTAATGAATCTTGAACCTATGAGACTAAAAGAACCATCCTTGAGAAAAACAAATGAAATCAAGAAAGAGATAAAGAAAACCATCTGTCAAATGTTATAAAAGGAAAACACTTGAAAATGGCCAATGGGATTACCTTCCTCCTCATCTTCATCTTCATAATCTTCATCATATTTATATTTATCGCAATCTGCAGACTTTGAATTCCTAGACAGCTTATTTGCAGAAACTGGCTTGGGCAGCAAACTTGCATCAGACATGACGTTTCGTTTCACTTCTCCATATGGTAAATAATCACTCTGGTCTTCTCCATCCTGCTCATAGTATTCATCAGAAAGCATCTCATCTACAAGAACATCAACTTGGGCTCCTTGTGCATGATCACTATCTTTCTGAGCATCATATTCTTCAGAGGAGTCACCCTCAGACACTGGTTGACTTTTACTGCAATCAGATTCTACATCTTTTGAGTCCCACATTGGTTGGCAATCCTTCCAAAATGAAGAACCCCATTTTCCAACAAGAGCCGTTCTCCTTCCACCTCTCCCAGTGCCATTCACTTCAGACGTTTCATTCTCTAATACCTTTACGGAATTCAATTGTTCTGATTCGCTCCTGCATTGGTCCTCTACCTTCACAGCAGACTCATCACTAGAACTTGCATCCTCGTCACCATTTCCTCCAGAACCGTAGGCTTCCTCCATTTCATTTTCTCCAGCCTTTTCATTTAAGTCATAGCCCGAGTTCTTGAAGAACGCCATTCTCTGTCACATGGAAAACCACCGAAGCCTACTCCAGACGGTCACTTCAACACTGAAACGATAGTGATTAAAGTGATCCACTGAATGTATATTTTTCTGAGGACAATGAGGGAAAAACAACCCAAGGAGTTGAGTAGATGTACACTGATTCAAGATCACATAATTCAATTGCTCAAAAAACCATTAATTACAGAAAAAATAGAGGTTGACAGTATCCGACGACAAATAGGAGCTAATAAAAAAGCCAGATAATAGAAACCCGGGAAAAACAAAACCCTGTAAACTCACCCACACCTAAAAGCATAAGGAGAGAGCACAGATGCTCGATCCGAAAAGCCAATTCCAGAGACGATGACTAAATGACTGCATGCAAAGAAAAACAAACAGTTGAACACAGAAAAGAACAGCTGATCCCCGTTGAGCACATAGAGCCAACGAATACCGAGACTAGAACCGGAACAGAGCACTCCTGGATGTTAGCAAGACCCAATCGAACCCATGGTCCGGTCCACCATCGATCGAACACTACTGCAACAAACTCCAGAACAAGAGAACGGATCGGCGAGGTAAGAAAGTGTGATGGCAAGCGTTGTCCTGCAGAGGGGAATAGGGACCCATCCGAATCCGGGGAGCTGCGGGCACGAGGGGAGACGAAGAAGGAATGGGCAACCCTAAATCGGAGAGCAGGAAACTCGAACCAGCGAGAAAATTCCTAGAAAAACGCCTGGGCCGAGGCGCAACACCACGACCCGCTGATTAACAGAAGGTCGGAAGCGACGGTAACGGGAGGGGCAGCGAGTGTACCTCTTGGGGGCGAGGCAGGACGAAGGTGGTGGAGCGAGGACGTATGTGAGACAACAGGAAAACAAACAGCCCAACGAGCGATGGCGGTGGCGGCGGCGGCGGCGGCGGCGGCGGCGGTTGTGGGGGCGGGGGAGAAAGAAGAGGCTAAAATGGAGACGGTCGATTTAACTTCCGTCCGTGTCGTCGGAATCGATTGCCGTCAATCGGACGGAGGTTGCAGGAGATTGGCGGCAGGAAAATCCAGGCCCGGCGACCGGCCCCGGTGCCACGCCGGCGAAGACTGCTTGATGCGAGGGGGGGGGGGAGGGGGGGAGAGAGAGAGAGAGAAAGAGAAGGAGAGGGAGGGAGGCTAACGATGGGCTTTCCTCTGTTATTTTCGGCCTCTTTCGAGAATTGTAGGGATGTTTTGTGCCATCCGGGAACCTCGGGCGGGCTGTAAAATAAAACATACTGGTTTACTCGAGTTCCCCCCGTCTCTCTCTCCCCCGCCGCCCGCTCCTATCTGCGCTGGGGGGGGTACGTGGCCGCGGGCCAGCGTTCCTCCTCTGTACTTGCATACCTAGAAGTGTCAGGGCCATTTCCGACTAAACACTATTCGGATACCCTGGGAGCACGGGAGCTCGGGGCGGCGGTTCAACCGGTTGTTCGGAGACGTGAATATGGTGGCCATGCATAGCGACGAGCGCCATGAAATGTACTCGCAGGAGAATAGTAGACACAAGGGCGGAAAAACGACCCAGTAAATATTTCTGTCGCCAATGCAGAACGCACATCTTCCGTGGGCAGTGAAGCGCACCGAGTGAGATCGGCTAGCTCCACCGGCGGCGGGAGGGGGTGCCTCGGTTTACCCTTTTTTGTGCGGTGGAGAGAGAGGGGGAGCAGGGCGGTATTTTCGCCGCGCGTCATTTTATCCCCTTTCGTTTTACAATGAAGAGGGTTATTTCCGATACTCTGCCGTCACAAGGCACCCCAGCAGCCTCTTGCTTTCAATCGGAAATAGCTCTCCTAATTTAGGAAGTTAAATTTGGGGTACTTTCAATCGGAAAAACTAATTTATTAAATTTATTTTAAAATATACACTCATGAAAATAAACTTATATATATACTTCAAAAATATCAGTATTTCTAAAGGGTGTGAGGGAACCTTACGACTACAGGCTTTATTGTAATTTGGCATCACAAGGCTTAGTGAGGAATTTCCTAACGTTTTATATGCTCTTCTTGGACATGAGCTTGTGACTCAAAAAGCTAATATTAGTCCATTGATCCCCATCATCTTATCATCATAGGAGCAATGATATCTATTCTTCGGCACAAACTTGGACTATGCCCAAATTTAAGCATCAAAAGTGGATCACACTAGACCCTAATTTGGGTCAACCTCAACTATTTACATACAAGGTAAATTATTGATAATCTTTTATTTTTATATCTAAAATGAGGTAAAAAAATGTAATATCGTATAAATTATGTGAAAATAAGGTAAAATTTACCAAAAATATGGTTGTTAGCATTTTGCTCTTTTTGGTGGATTTTAGTAATTTTAATTATTTTTTTCAAGTTAAAATGAATTGTCTATTCTTTTATGTAATAAATAAATAATATTTTTAAAAATATTTATAAATATGCGATATTTATAGGGGGGCACTAAATAACCATCCCTGCAGCCCATGATAGTGTGGACCAAGGTCTATTGAGTTTGAATTAAGAACTTATTTGGTGCGAGTTACCACTTCTTACATTGGCCACTACAATATCATCTCCATGACCCATTCAAGCTTGTTCATGACCTCCATGACATCTTTTGAGGCCTTGAAGATGATTAGAAAGGGTATGTCTCATCTATGCAAGTATTCCGCTCAAAATAACTAATGTGAGACTAAATATTTAATCATACATTTTTTAGAATTCATAGAGTGATAGTATTTACCCGATTCTTCAATAGCATTAGATAGTTGTGATGGCTTGGTCTGATGACACAATGTGTCATGTCACATAGGTTTAAGTGATGTCATATTGTACAGTGGTAGAGGTTCAAATCTTACAAATAATGCATCATTAATTTGGGAATAAAAGGAGGAGTTACAACAAATGGACCAAAGAGTTGTCAACATGCCACACGAAAAAGTTACATATGCATTAATTGATTCTCAAATGGTGAAATATATATTATTGATTATCATTGGTAAACAAATAGTACATATATAATAATTGATTATCTTTGATAAAATAGACATTATTGATTATTACCATGCATAAAAATGAGAAAAATCGATGATATTCTCTCCTATTTACACAATCAATAATTTTTGGGGAAAAATTGAAGGAAAGAACATCTCAAAAGTTAAATGGAGTGAGTGATAGGTAATTGAAGGCATCATTTTCAGATCTAGAGTATGAAAATGAGCAAATAAGAGAGAAACTGAGAGTGACTTGGCAAGAGAGATGATGGTGGCTAGAATAAGAAAATTAAAGATCTAAGGGCTAAGTGAAATATTAAAAGGGGGTGTGAATTAATTTTTCAATAATCTTGAATTTTCTTTTTGAATGATAGATGTGTCAACACACATATTAATATCATTCTTCATGATTATCTACATATATGCTCACTTTCTCTCTCCTCAAATAGGTTATCTCACGATTTTCTCTCCCTCACTAATGAAAAATTTTTTATACTAGTTTATCCCTCACCTAGCTACTTCAAGTCTCAAATGATCTTTTCTACTAGTTTCAACTATTTCCCTTAGAAACACACATTGAAATTCATGAGATCAATGACTTAATATCTCAAGTTCCCTCTATAGAGATCTAGTCCCTTCTGGGCCAATTAGGACTTAAAGCATCTCATGCCTTTACTCAAAACCACTCTTTCTTCACTATCTAATTGTCTTAAGGCTTGATGAAGAACCTCTTTGAAAGATTCAAGTGTTTCGTTCATCACCAATCATTGATGAAGAAAGATGATACAATTTTCATGTGTTTGAAGCTCGACGATGATATTTTTTGATTGTGATAGAGATTCTTTGTGATAGATCGAAGTGGAATGAATATTTTTTATTTTTTCAACTTCTTTTATTTGTCGAGCATCGTCCTCCAATAGATTTTCATCTTTTGTTTAAGAGATAAAATCAAAAAGTCAGTTCAAATACTTATTACTTTCTAGAATGTGCAGTAATGACTTCTAATCATTGTTAATTTGATAACTTATTTTTCCCTAGTCTGTTCAATTTGAAATTTGAAATGAAGGTTTCTCTCTCATAGATGAACAACTTTTATATTGACACTATCTTCATGTTCAAATATTGAGCTAGTCATTTTCTCCATATAAGTAGCCAACATAACATTGTCTAGATTTTCGATTCCAAACTCACAAGAACTCATTTAATATTTTTAAATATTTTTATTTTCTTTTAATAAGGCATGTGACTAATAGATAAAGGAATGCACTTAAATGGTCAAATAATCATAGATAAATTAATTAAAAAGATAAATATCATTTACCATCTCATTGACCTATTAATTATTTACTTTTCAACAAATATTTATTCTCATAAATATGGTGCTTCACCTATTCATCAAATCAATTAATCTCAAGGTTTAGTCTCTTAGATTAATGGGTTAAACATAATATCACAAGATAAATAATACATTTTAATACATGAAATGCATCACACATTTATAATAATCTTGTGAATAGTATAAACTATCAATTATATATTTTCTCATTAATTGTAATTTCAAAATATATGCCCAAGGACATCAACAGGAAGAGCATGAAGCAAAAATTATTTTCACTTATTTTCTTGTTGTTGATATTCATTTATGTGCTAAATGGCCTTTAATTTTATTTTACCCTCTTTTTTGCTCATTGGATGATACCCTTAGAATAAAAAAATATTTATTTCTGAATTTTATTCAAGTAAACTATTATTCTTCACATTTTTTTATTCTTGAGTAAGAAATCTGTCAAAACTTGATTCAAAACTTTATAAATTCTCTTTTCTTGACCTTGGGTGACATACAAGCTAAGGAAGAGTCTTTTATTTAAGTTTTTATGATTAATCTAAGTTTAATATTTTAAATTAAAAAATTTATAAGGGTTTTCATGCTTGAAAAATAGTCAAGTATGATTTTTATGTTTAAAATTTTTTTGTATTCTAAATTCATTTATTTCTTTTAGTAGCCTGATTGAAAACTATGGTACTTTGCATCTCATTTATTTAATTTTACATGATAATTTCATTTCAAATATTCTAAAAATAATTTAAAATCACCATTCTTGTCTTTTTTCATCAAATTCATGATAAAATCCTCTCAATCTCAACACCTCTTTTTATTTATTCTGAAATGCCAAAAATAAAAAACTATTCATAAAGAAGATTAATCAACATAGAGAGGAGATTTATCATTTATGTCATTTCATATAATTTTTTTCCTTTATTTTAAATAGAAGTTTGGGTTAGAAAATTAAAAGTCATCAAAAATAATCATCTTCATCCATGAGGATTGACATGAACTCATCATGATACTAAGAAAATATTTAATAGTTCTAATTTTAAATTATAAATTTTTCATGTAATAAACACATCAAATATTGCATTGACACAATTTTTGCAGTGCTATTAAGGATGATAGTAATTATTTTGATGTTAGCTTATTTTTTTTAAGAATTAGTGTCCAAGTTAGTTCATTTTTAGCTCTATTTCTTCAATATATATATATATCTTTGATTGCAAGAATAGCAGCAAGAGAAGAAGTGTAGAAAAATGAAACCTCAAGACATTGGTATAATCATCTTTCCTATTTAATTTTAGGTTTTTATATTCATAATTTTTTATTGATTTTTCAAGCATTGTAGACGTTCGTTGAAATTATCAACTCATGAACTTATTTCTGAAATAGAAAAATCTTTAAACCATAGGTTGAAAAACACTAGATTAGACATGGATAATAGTGGTGAAAAAACAACAGTAAAAAAACCTAAGAATTGAAGGATTATTTTAATCCTTCATATTTTTTGGATTTTCTTCAAAACCCATTATGAAAACAAGATATTAGATCTAATATCTTTTAGATGCTACCTACAGTTCATGGAAATTTAAATTAAGACTCATATCAACATTTCAAATATTTTATTAGAATATGCAATGTACTGCAACGAGTTTATGATGAACTTAGAAGAACGTTATTTTCATTTTCCAAAAAAAAGTGACTAGCTACTCATTATTTACTATGGAAAACTATCTCACTTCGTGGATGTAAATTTAGGATAAATTTTTGAGAAAATACTATCATAGAGGCAAAACAATTCTAAGTGACATAATGCCAAAAATTTTTCTTTACCATGTTTTATGTAATTCGATTTTCAGCCATTATCGATAGTCTATCATGAATTTCCCTATCTCTTGTTGATTCACGTGACATTGATAACTTGTGAAAAAATTATATGTTAATTTGTTATCAAATCAAGGAGAATAATGTATATTTGAGAAATATTTCGCAAGTTCTCAGGTTAATTATTTTATTTGTCATTTAAATGAACCTCCTTAAATCTTAATTTAAATTGATATTTTATGAATAAAAATAAAATTGATGAAATTTACTTCCTATTTTGAAGCTTAATTATTATTTAATCTACTTTTTAATAAAATTCTATTGTGCTAAATTTTTATTATTAAATGAAAAATATTTTATGTAATTTTTTTGAAAATTTTAGGCATTAAAATAAATATATACACTATTAGTGGGTTGGAGGCAAACTATTTAATGGGCTTGATGTAGGCTAGAGGTCACATTGTGTCTACGAGCGAGCCCAAAGGGTGCACTACCTTGTGACTCATATAAACTGGGTCATGGATTTGGATCACAGGTCTGGGGGTTAGGGCCACATAGGCTCACCTCAACAGCCTATTGGGAGTCAGTAGTCAAGTTTGGATCTTCCCTTTCGGAGGTACCTCTAATAGTCGGAGGGTATCATTAATATATCTAACATTACTTTCATAAAACTTTTGATATGGGACTAAATATATCTCTTTTTATTTCTTTCAGATTTGATTGCAAAACAACAAGAGTGGCCAAATCCAATGCACATAACTAGGTCACGTCACCACACACCATCACACAAATAATAATTGACAATCCAATTGTGGCGATAGTTATATCAGACGCATAGGAATGCACCATGTCACCGCCCACCATCACACAAAAGCAATGACAAATCCAATGTTAGTCGCTATTAGATCCAACACACTAGAAGGTGCCATGTTGCCAATCGTGAACACGTGATGCAGTGCACACACAAATCCGATAAAAGCATACAAAAAAGGAGTGAGAAGTGAAAGGGATATAATGACAATTATTGGGACAGGTCACCTTCTTCAAAGTAAAATCGTAGTATAAAGATCCAATGGTCTTCATTGAGCCATACATCAGATAACATATCTATAAATATCAATTATCGTCTAGAAAAATAGATGATACCGATTATTCTCTCATTTGGTAGAAACGTATAGTTGTAAATATTGATTATCATCTGATAAAATAGACAATATCAATTATTGTCATGTGAGAAAAGAGAAAAATACTAAAAATATCAGAGAAATATTAAAAAAATAGGACAGAAAATAAGAAGTTAAAATAGAAAATGTAATTTTCAGATCTAAGGAACAAAAAGGAAGAAGAGGAAAGAGATATGAATCTTTTTTAGTTATTCTTGAGTTGTTCTTGAAAGAAAATATTTTTTATGTAAAAATAAAATTCTAGGGAATGCACCATTGATTTTTTATCATTCTCATCTGCCCTTCTCACCTTAAATTTATTCCATTGAATGAGATACAAGATTGAGAAGCGTTACTGCGAGGTCGACATTAAGCCATGCATTCTAAGGGTTATAAGTTTGATTTTTAATATAATTTTCATTATTTTCTTGTTAGATCTGTAAAATAAATTTATTCTTTTATATGTACTCATTTCTTTTCTATTTTCATCATTCTAAAGCATATTTCATTTTGTGTTCTAATTTATTTAAGTTTTAAATTCGTATCTACATTTATTTGTCAATTTATTTCCTTTATTTCTTTGAATATTAATTTAAATCTTCAAATCAATTTCATAATCCTTTAAATTAGATAATAAAAATATTTTGAAAAACTTTCCTTGAGGAGATGACCTAGCTCACCACTATATTCATTTAATGTTATTTTTGGCGAATCTAGTTCTATAAATGATTAAAATTGAATGATCATTCTAATATTGACCTAAGGTCACATCAGACACAAGGGGAAATAAGAGATTGTTTTCATACCAATTTTTATCTACTCTTTGATTCCTCATTGCTATTCTTAATTTCACTTGTTTCAGTAGTTTGTTTAGTCATGTTATTTAATGTTTGTAAATAAAAGAAAGACTTTGGTTTACAATACTCCAAACTTTTCATTTAGATTGACCCAGATCCACTAGATGTTTTGATTGAATCATTGACTATCTAATTTAAATTTGGTTCTTTAAATGATAGATTTGGTTACCTCCTAAGATGACAATAGGAGGCATATCATATTTTTTCATAGCTATTGGTGCTTTCGCTCTATCCTTTATTTTTTATTTTGAGTAGGCAAGTAATTGTTCCCCATACAATATTTGTTTTTCTATTTTATCTATCAAAATTTCTCAATTTCGGGAACTATTAGTCCTTTACTCAATAGGATATATATGAGGCTTTTGTATTTTTTTTTCTCTATAATATTTTCTAATTGATAAAAGTAGAACATCAATAAAGCTCAGGCATTTAATCAGATTTCCAATATCTATTGGATATTGTCTACTAAATTATCAAATGTAGGTCTATCAAATGCAGGTCCATTGGGTATTTTCATGCACCTACAAAATAATCTAACAATTACCACTTCAACTCTTATGAACTTGTCACATTAACCATAAAATGAAATGAAAAAATTAAATTTACTAAATTTCACAGTTGAATGCAACACAATTTGAATATCATAAGCATTCGTGGTTTGATGAAAGAGTTTTTCTCACTCAATGTCATAAAATTCATACAATTAAAATACAAAGAAGTTAGTAGATAGAACTTGGTCTATCTTTCAATTATTCATGTATATTCTTGTGAACTTTTTTTTTGCTTAGTTTTTATCTTTCTACTTTGATGCTCAATTTCTCCTGTGATTATGCAGAAAGGAAAAAATAAGAACAGAAAATTAAGAGATTAACATAAATTTAATAAGGTTGAATCCCACTCAAAGCTAAATATATAATCTTCAGACAGATTTCTTTTTTATCTTTTGCTATGAATCAATCAGCATTTAATTTTTTTTTAAGTTCATTTTATCATTTTTGAAATATGGTTTTAAGTTTTGTCTATTAACTATTAAAATCTGTCTATTTTTGGTTCAAGAGTTTTCTCTACTCTATTATATCATTTCAACGGTGAGATAAATATTTCATTTAGTCATTTCCATGATATTTATCAATTCTTTATTTATCTCCCTAGTGAACAAACTTTATTTTTTTTATAAAAAATCAAGCACCTTTTGCCTTAAATCTTACTTCCATGTGATTATCAAATAATTGACTTATCTTGATTAAGTTTTGTTTAACCCATCAACGAATAAAATATTTTTAAATAATGTCTGATATTTAAAAATATATATTTTCATACCTTAGCATACTTTGATTTTTATTAGTTGTTAATATTACCTCTCCTACATGCACTGATTTGAATGAGAATAACCAACTTTGATCTCTAGTTAATTGCCTTGAACTTTTGTTTGTCCTAGATAACCATAGAATGATCAATTAAATATCATCTAAAAAGAGAAATAATTTTTTTCATTTGGGACCCTAATTTCTTTGGGTTTAATCACACTATTCTTGGTACTCAAATAGAGCATGTTATAAGTCTAATTTCATTTTTACAATAAGTTTTAGTTGATCTCAAATCAAATTTTAGTCCTACTTTTCTGATTCCATTTCTCATGTGATTTCTAGTTGGTCTTGAATTAAATCATAATCATTCTTGTATAAGTAACAATTTTTTACTGTAAAGTTATATGTTTAATGACTTTCAACTGTCACATAGTTTATCACAATATAATTTTAAATTAGAGAATTTTTTTCTAACTTAATATTTTCTTTGCATTGTTTAAATTTTGCATCTACTTCTTTATTCTTTTCCTTAAGTTTTTGAGTGTATGATCTCAAATCAGAAAGATCTATGACTCCTAAGTATATCATCATATTCTGATTTTTCTGCAATCAATGAACCTATATTTTGTCATTGTTTAATAATAGTGGTTGATGATATTTTCCTATGAAGTTTTTCCTTATTGATTTTATGCTTTTAATCGAGTATGTTCAAAATACTTGTATTTTCCTTTTATAATCTCTCAAATTATGGTTTTTTGATCTTTTGATTTATTTTTTTATTGTTTTTAAGTGCTTCTTTTTTTTCTTTGTATAACGATGAACTCATGTTTAAGATTTTCAGAAGTGTGCAATAATTCATTTTAGTCATCTTTACAAAAATATGAAATATTGGTATCCCCTAAATATTTTATCGTTAGACATATCTTTTTTTCTTCATTTTCTTCATTCAAATTTGAATCACTTTCACACAATGTTGGCACCATTGCATTCTTATATCTTAAATATTTCCTTTTCTACAATGCATAGTTAAATTTCAAGTGAACTAATCTTTTTACTCAAAGTATATATTCATAATTTTTTCAGGAAACTTTTCACAATTTTTCCAGCCATGAAGTTTCTATTCTTTTTATTGACATATTTAGTCATCTAGATAGAAATGCAATATCATCTTCATGATCAAATGATTCAACATGTCCTTATTTTTCTTTTCTAATTTTCTTTCTAGACATGTTAATTTCTTGATTCAATAATAAGCCATTAAAATCATCAACGAGAACAACTTTTAATTATTTCCACCCTTTAGTTGTTGTCACTTTAACACATCATTCAACAGTTAATGATCTAAGTAATTTTTACTTTAACTCACTATTAGTAAATATTTTTTCTTTACTTTTCAGGTCATTTCTGATTTAAATAATTTTTTTAAAAAAATCAATTGACTCAATATATTCAATTTTAAATAAGTCAAATATATTCAGCAAAATAACGATTTTGATATTCTTCACTTGAGACTTTCTTTCATATGTTATCTTCATCTTGTCTCATATTTTTTTTGCTCTCACAACTTAAAACATGATTAAATATAGAAGCATTCATAGTACTAAATAAAATATAAGTTAACTTAGTATTTAAATTTATAATTTGCTTCTCTATACACTTTTTATAGTACGTATAGCTCTATCTTAGATCGTTTTTTATGCCATCATTTCCTGACCCATTACATAGATTGTTACATCAGTTTCACAAAACACATAATTGGTTCTATCATTCTTAGGTGTTCTAAGGTTTGATGATCTGATTGCCTCAGTAGTTATAGGATCTATTTTTTGAGATGTGTTAATATCATGTTATTAAAGTTTACTTTAATATCAAATGTTATAACTATAAGGTTATATGAAGCTCCAAGATGAGAGGAGGATGAATTGAGTTTGGAAAATATTTTAATTATTTTTTTTAATTTTAGCTTATAATTTATGTGAGTTATCTTTAGATGTGTCGACACATTATGTCTTCTAAACCTTTGGTATGGGTTCAAGTCTTATTGGATGTAATTTATTTCATCTATGTATGTAACTTTCTCTCACTAGATATATTAAGATTTTTATATTGATTCACTCCTCAACCTACTATGTCTAGTTTTAGAAGAATCTTCTTCTTGATATTTCACTCTTTTTCTCATAAAATATAAGTTAACATTCACAAGCTCAACTACCTAACCATTCAAATTTGTTTCCTCAATGACTCTACGTTTCTAGGGCTAAAGTTGACTACAAATACTTAATGATTTCACTAAATAGTCTCTCCCCCCTCACTACTTAGATATCTTAGGAGCAAAAATTTGTGTTACATAACAATCTAATTATTAACATTTTTTTTTCAAAATATTTATATATTTTTTATTTTATTTACTATTTTTAATATTCATGAATGAAATATAAACAAAAAATTAATTGATTTTATTCAAAGTGATGTAACCTAAAATATCATCTGCAAATACTAAAGAGTGGTGGAAGAGAATGGAATAATGAAATAAAGAAGATGATACTTTTAAGGCACCTTTCCAAACCCTAAAACAAACTTACTTCAAATAAGATCTGCCAACAGCATTCCCTCCTATGATTGCAACCTTTTTTATAATAGAAAGAAGACGTCATCTCTAACGGAATTCAAAGTTGAGTATATACCATAAAATTCTCAAATTGTATCACTGACTTGCCACTGAGCTGACTACCATTATAATGTGATTTTCCTATAATAAATAAAAGAAAATTTAGGTGCTGAATTAATTCAAATCTCTTGTACCATCTAGGTTTATTAAAAAATGGATAAAACTCATGTACAACTCAATACTCTTCAGCAATGTTGATACTAACCAAGGTTTGTAATTTTGGATCATGGAAGCTTGTTAATCTCTCATGTAATGCACAATCAATATTCAAGTGTCACCCCCGCCACCCCGCCCCCCCAAATTGTCAAGTATTGACGATTCGAACTGTGTCTTTTTCCTCTCATTTAGGGGTCAACTTTCATTCCAAGGTGCCAAGACCTGCATAAAGAAAAGTGTATAGTGAGGTACTGACTGGGGGGGAAACTGGATCATAGACAGTAGAGAGGACTTCTTGAGTTTCTGTTGGAATTTGGGGGAGAACGCTGCCTCGAGCTCCTGGATCGTGAGCTAGCAAGGCGCTGCCAGCCCATGAAGATGAGGCGGAAGAAGTGGCCCGCCAGCCGGGGGCTTCGACTGCGACGCCCTTGTCGCTTTCTCCGTCCTCTCCACCAACTCTGACGCCCGAATTCGTCTATGAGGCGGAAGAAGAGGAGACGAATTGCGTCCGACTTCTTCCATGGATCGCGTCGAGGCGTCCGTCGATTCGCCAGAGGGCGTCGGAGAACCCAAGGCTCCGCCGCGGCGACAGCGGCAGACCAGGCCGGACGGCCCCGGCCTGGATTTGGAGGGCGTGGTGGTGCACGTGAAGGGCGCCCGCGAGGAGGAAGGGCTCTTGGTGGCGCTGGAGGAGCTGGAGGGACTGATCCAGGGCGACATGGTGGCGGAGGAGTTCGGGGTGAACGTCGTCGCAGTTTTGCTCGACAGATTGGGCTCCGTCGAGAAGGAGAACAGGCTGAAGATCCTCTCGCTCCTAAGGAGCCTGGCCTCACAGAATGATATGATCAAGGTTCGGATTGGGCCATCGTTCTTCTTCTCTCTGGTCTCCCAATAATTTCAGTCAAATTTTCATTCTTTCAATGTATCCAAGAACCATTCGGAGCAAACGCTATGAACCCTCCCTAGATATCCGATTGTAAGCAATATCTTCGCAGAATTATGCCCTAACCTGTTGGGTCTTTCTGTGTTCTTTAAAAGTTCTCGAGTATCCGTCCTTGGGCCGCGAGACTCAGAGGGGGGGGGGGGTCTGATTTCTGAATGTTTGACCATCTCTTACACCATTTCCTCGTGCCCAGGGGAAGATGGCGGAGGTCGGATCCCTGTCTGTAATTGTTCCCTCTTTGATGAGAGAGACCACGGAGAGTAGAGCTGCGGCGGGGCTTCTGTCAGATTTATCGGGCGTTCCATCGGTGAGTCAGAGGATGGGGAGAGTTCAGGGCTGCATACTGATGCTGGTAACGTTACTCGATGGAGACGACCATCTGGCCTCGGCCGATGCCAGGAAGATTCTGGATGCCCTCTCCGCCCACACCCAAAACGTGCTCCTCATGGCCGAGGCGGGCTACTTCAAGCCCATGCTGCAGCACCTAAAGCGAGGTATCTTCTGAGAAGATCTACCTAATCTTCTGTCGCCTCATCTCATGGGCCCGAACAGTGTTGTTTATGTCCGCGCCCATGGCGTTCCTGGTGAGTCCAAGCCTGCCCAAGAGCAAAAGCAAGGATCTTGGGGTTCCCGTGCCCACCAGTTGAACCCATTTGGCCTCGTATTCGTGAAAAGACGGCAGTTGTTCTCATTATCTCCTTCGCCCTCCCTTTCTGGCAACTCTGATCGTCCGCGGCTTCTGTGACCTGGTGAAGGGACCTGCCCTTTTGGCCATGAATTGACCGCTCCCCGTTCTGCAGGCTCTGATATGAACAAGATTCTCATGGCGACGGCGATCTCGCGGACGGAGCTGACGGAGCAGAAGAAGGCCGCCCTCGGAGACGGATCCATCAGGCCCCTCACGGAGATGTTCGCCTCGGGGAAGCTCGAGGCCAAGCTCTGCGCGTTGGCGGCCATTCAGAAGCTCTGCTCCGCAAGAGTAAATGTGGAACGCCTCATCGACGCCGGGTTTGTGGCCCCTCTGCTTCGGCTGCTCTACTCAGTCACGTCCGTTCTGATGACGCTCAGAGAGCCGGCCGCAGCCCTGCTCGCATCCATGGCAGAATCTAGGTCGATCCTCAAGAGCAGGAGCTTAGTTCGGCGGATGCTCTCCCTTCTCAGCACATCCAACTCCGTGATTCAGTTTCACCTTCTGCGGGCCCTCAACAACATCGCCAGCCAACCGGGCTCCTTGAAGATGAGGCTAGAAATGAAAGAAAATGGCGCGATCGAGCTCCTCCTGTCACTGCTTTTGGAGGACACGGAACTCAGATGCCTTGCGCTGAGGATACTATTCAATCTTTCCAGAGATCTGGATTTGACGGCGGAGCTGTCGGGCTCCCGTCTCGATCTCTTGGTCAACGTCATCACGACGTCCAGAGATCAAGATCAGAAGGCCGCCGCCTGTGGAGTCCTAAGCAACATCCCAGTCAGCGACAGAAAGTCAACCGAGGTCCTTTCCAGAGCAAATCTACTCCCCGTCCTTCTCTCCCTGCTCGAAGAAACGATCTCCGACCCTCGGACGCCCTCCGGCACCCTGGTGCTTGAGGGCATTGCCGGCGTTCTGGTGAGGTTCACTGTCCCGTGGGACAGGAAATTGCAGAGGACGGCAGCGGAGCTTGGGGCCATTCCTCTCCTCGTCGGACTGCTCTCAGAGGAGAAGGCCTCCCCCCTCGTCCGCTCCAGAGCGGCCACTTCCTTGGCCCAGCTGTCCCAGAATTCTCTCTCCTTGGGCAGGGCCAAGGGCGCGAGGTGGGCGTGCGTTCCTTCCTCGGAGGCGTTCTGCCAAGTGCACGGCTGCAGGTGCTCCGCTAGAACGACCTTCTGCATCGAAAAGGCCGGCGCCGTCCCCCCATTGATACGGATTCTACAGGGCGGCGAGAGAGGGGCCGACGAGGCGGCCCTCGAGGCCCTCTCGACTCTGATGCAGGACGAGACGTGCGAGAGCGGGAGCGACGTCGTGGAGAAGAACTCGGGCGTCCACGCCGTCATCAGGGTTCTCCAAGTGGGGAGCCCGAGGGCCCAAGAGAGGGCGCTCTGGATTCTGGAGCGCATGTTCCGGAATGAAGACCGCAGGGGCAGGTACGGCCCAGCCGCCCAGATTTTGCTCATCGATCTCGCCCGGGAGGGCGATCACTCTCTGAAGCCAACCATCGCTCAGATACTTGCTCATCTCCAGCTCCTACCATTGCAGCCAAGCTGCTTCTGAACTATTTCCCCATAAGACAACCGATGAGTAAATTCGTCATGATTCTTGGCATTTCTGTACTCCCTTTTCTTGTTTTTTTTTTTTCTGTTCTTAGTGAGAATGGGGGAGGGAGGAGCCTGATCGACGTGCACGATATTTAGCCGACGCGTAGCCTTGCCTCATTTCACCATCCGACAAGTGAGAACAAGGATGGAAAAGAAAAATCTCCTCATGATGGGTTATTTCTCTTCTCCCCCCCCTTCTCTGCGCGTGAGCTTGCTTCCTTGGGGGTGGAAAACCATTTTGTGGGAACCGACTGGCGCTTCACATCACCGACCGGCCGTTGACTCCAAGTTGAAGACCAGCAGATCCAGGACAGCCAACTGTTCTGATACGAAGCTCAGACAGATGAGCAGGAACAGGTGAAGGACAGCAGAACCAGCTCGAAGAATAGCCTAGGATTCAGGTAAATAGCACCGTTTGGAGAAATAACGTACGACCGTTCCAGTCATAAAGATAGGCTCATGCCTTGAAAAATAACCAACCCCTCCCCCCTCCTGCCTTCCCTGGGCGGCTCCCGAGGGCCGCCACTAAACAGCTTCTACCTGGGGAAATAGCTTCTCTAGCATGCCACTGGACAGAATCCCATGGGGGTCGAGCTCTCTCCGGGCCTTATTGTACGCATCAACCGGGAACCGCTTCCTCAGCCGAGCTTGGAGCGTGGAAAGCTCCTCCTTGTCCCTTGGTACCTTCAAGAAATGACGGAGTTAGAAGGGAAGACCTAAGACTGCCTTCCGTGATCATCTGATCCGAAAAAGAGGGGAAAAGGGAAGCATCTAGTCTGGAGTTTATTTGATCTCAAAAGATCGACCTTCATTAGATAAAGAAACCCTTACTAGAACATTACCTCAATCTTTGCCCAATGTTCATATGCGGAGTACTCGCCCCAGAGCTCGCTCTGAGTAAGGCGCCTGTAATTGAAGAACTCCTCTGTAATTTCCTTCCTCTGCAGAGCATCTGACGTGGGCAGGTACATGATTATACCAACCTGATGGAGGGAGGGAGGGAGGAAAGAAGAAAGCTTCTGAAATCAGTCGAGAGCTCAGAACGCATTGCCAAGGTTGAAAAAATAGAGATTTATAACCCCAGATTATGGAGGTACCCAGCAGAAGATATCATCATCCAAAGAGCTTGAAGCGGGACTCATCAGGCTTCTGCTGCGGGCGGTCCATCTCTGCTCTATGGGAGCTGGGGCAGGGATCCCCTCCCTCTCAATGAGCCGCTTCAAGTCTTCTATGAACTCTATGTCCTTCATGCTGGGCTTCGCCAGGGTGCCCACGGGGAAACAATTCTCCGAGACCCACTGCTGCCCACCACAATCGAAACCCAATATCTCATCGCTCCAGCCGACCCGGTACCCTTCTGACTTTCTCCAAAACTCAGCCTCAGCTTGGTTCACCTTCGCCACATGATCTCTGTTGACGGGATCGAGGGCAAGAAGCCTGTCTCTCAGCTCGGTGAATGAGAACTGGTTAATCTCCAACTCATTTTTTTCCTCAATCCTGCAGGTTTGTCCGTGCCTGAGGTTAACGGCCAGAGATGTCTACCAAAAAATCGTGAACAAGCTCATGATAATGTTCCAACCGAAAAACAGCAAGTTTGGAGCTGGAAAGCTCAGCAGATGGATTAATATGGCTCTATCTATACTTCTTGAATTTATATTAAGATGCTCTACCTGTACTTCACGAGCGAATCACGATAAAGGTCGCGGACATGCTGCAGTGCCTCGTCCTTCCCATATTTGGAGTTGACTTTTGGTCGGCCTTTCCACTTCGAAAGAGGATTACACCGCACAACCACGACTGTGTCTGTGTAAGGAATCCACAGATACTTTATGTGCTTATTTTCTGCCAGCCATTTTCTGAAACACAAAGTGTCAAATAGGGCCATCGAATTATGAACTGCATCTGAAATTTGAGGACCTAGGTGACGATATGATTTCGAGACCAATTATTACTTGTGATTTTTCTTGATTTCGTCAATGTTGGACACAAAAGTGTGTTCGACGAGCTCATGCCGGTCAACACACTGGATGGTGACTTCGGCGACGACTCCAAGGCCTCCTAGGCCACAGCGAGCGAGGTGGAACAATTCTGGATCTTCCTCCTCTGAAACCTCGATCGTCCCCTTTGCAGGAGTGACGAGTTTCATGCTGATGATCTGCTCGTCAATGGGAGGCAGGCATGCACCAGTACCATGAGCTCCAACCTGCCCAAAGATTTCTCAAGTTCAACAATGGTTTAATCAGCTGACTAATGGAAAGAAGCTGGGTGCCATCTCCAGCGGATGGCAGAAACCCAGCAGTATAATGAATGCAAGATTTTCAGTGTTGAATTCTAAGCTTGCAGCTTCAACTAAAATTGGAAGCATGTGGATCATCATGCTTTTAGAATTGGGAGCCAACTAATTCCCCACCAAACGATTGTCCGCACAGATAGAGGAAAACATTTCAACTAAACAAATAACCTTTCTCCATATGGTGACATTCATTCTTCTGGCGTCAATAATTTTCATTTTTATCATGGGAAAAATATTGTTTCACTTGACATTTCTATGGAAACTATGATTTGGAAGCATTGAATCGGTATAGCGAGTAAATTTTATTATGAAAATAACTCCAAATATTAAGCAAGTTCACATATAAATCGTGCATAAATTGAAAACAAATCGTTCACGATCGTCAAGCAGCATAAAGCATTCAATCGCTGGCGTTGATGTGTAAACTCAGAGGAAGCATTCAATCATCTACGGGATGATCAGAAAATGAAAACCCTTCAATGCTGGCATCCTCCACGATCTCTCGCTTGGAAAATTTTGTAAGTGAATCCGGTGCGGCCAAATTAGGCTGGGCAGACACGTAAACGGGTGGATGGACGTGAGCAGGAGGACAGGTGATCCCCGAGAAGATCTACCTGCACGATGCCGCCAACCTGCTGCTCCCGGATCGACGCAAAATTCTGCAGGGTGAGGCCATGCTCCCGGAGGGCATCCACCAGCTGGGAAACCCTAGCCCCCGCCTGGACACGTACCCTCCGCGCCTCCCTGTCCACGTCGATCACTTTGTCCATGAGAGCCAGGTTCACCATGCCAGCCCGCTGCAGCCCGATCCCGTTGGGGGAGAGCCCCGACCCCACCGGCCTGATCTTGGATTTCTTTTCGTGGGCCTCCCTCACGACGGCCTCCAGCTCCCCCAGAGTCTCTGGCTGAAGGAACACCCGGGTGTGTACCTCGTGGGTGCCGCTCCAGTTGGAGACGGTGTGGAGGTCCTCCGGCAGAGGGGCATAGCGGAAGATCTCGGCTTTCTTGTGTTTGGCGTCGCCGGGGAAGGGAAAGGAGTAGTAGGTAGCGGCGCCGCAGCCCACGACGAGAGCGAAGTACCCCAGGTACTTGCGTACGTCGGCATCGGATACCGTCGAGGATGCGGCTCTGTCGGTGGAGAAGGGGCGGCAACGGAGTAGGGCAGAGGCGGCGGCGCCGGTCAATGCGGGGTTCGGCTTCTGGGGCCGGAGGAGTGAAGCGGAGGGGAAGAGGGCGTGCGCGGAGCGCCTCCGACCGGCTAGGCGAAGCATTCTTCTTTCCTCGCTTTTCCTTTGTAAGTTTTCTGTGATATTAATATTATCTCGTCATTGCCCCGGCTTCTCTACCTCTCTCTCCCGCTGCCGTTGTCGCCTGTGAGACCACGTAAGGACGGTTCCGTCCATGAAAAGCAGCCCATCAGCCACTCTCCACACGACGGCTCTGCTGCAAACGACGCTCGGTCGAAGTGATCGACAAATCCAGTCGTTTTCAATCATGCACCAACTTGTCAGGGTATGTACTTCCCTTTTAAGCCTTGGACTCCACATCCAAGGGCGGCGTCCCCTCTTATCCACAACCGAATGGGTCTGGTTGAGAAGTTTGAAAGCCTATTAAGACCTCACGTAGCAAATGGGCCCCATCTGCCTGTTTTCCCCACTTTTGCATCTTAGTTGTCTTAGCATTGCCCCTCTTATTCTGTCCTTTAACTTACACTCATTGAAGAGCAGAGTGTGCGACAGCAATTCTTCTACCCCCTCTAGTCATCTACCCAAAAGATTTAACCGCATGAAGAACCCAACTAGATCCACATCAAGGCAATCAAAATACGACCCATCTAAGTGGTAGTACTATGTAAATTAGTTCATTATACCTTTTATTTTTCTATTGTACCAACTAGTGGGTTACATTATTTTAAATTTTTTGATATTGAAAAATAATAAGAAGAAGATGAAAAACATAAAGTCATCATACATGATCTACTATTGCACTAATATTCAGATGACAATAAAAATTATAAAATCTACCCCATTAGTACTTGCATTCTATTTTTCAAATATTACACAAAGAAAACTATCGAGAGAGATATATCTGAGAATGAAGTTGGATTTAATATGAAATAAAAATATTTCCTCAAAAATAGAATTGAGAGAGGAAGTGGCTCAACTTAGCTGAAGAAGAGATAACAACATTGACCCGTGTGGTGTCTCAACCAAAGCTGAATTCAGAGCCAATGAGAGAAAAAAATGTCACCAGAAATGAGGTGAATCAAATCTCAAGAAAAAGGAAAGAAGCCTTTTGGCTCCTCAAGAGGCAAAACAAATCACATATTGGACAAACCAAGCACCCTAAAATAGTTTCAGATATGCTTAAACAATCTATGACAAACTATGTTGTATTATCATAGAGGCAAAGATTGAAATAAAATTAAAAAATCTCATGGAAACATCTCGTAAAAGAGACCCAGCCAGAACTTGGTCCAAATGAATACTTGGACTACATGGATGACTCTAGGAGTTGACCTAGACAATCGTGACTGATTAAATCTCTCTTAATTTAACTAGAATAGTCAAGTTTTTGAGTTCTATGTAAGTCTCAACCCAACCCAAGTTCATTCAAAATATGCATCAATGGTAAATCAGTTAGTTATTCTTGTGCTGAAATTCCTCATCTATTTCGGTTGTCATCGTAACCTAGCCAAAGCTTTCCTAAGCATTCAAACACAACAAAATCAAGAAAGTTCACAATCGGTTACAAGTTCAATTCACAAGTAACCTATCATTGTTTTTATTTATAAAGGTACATGAGGGAGTTTTGGTAAAATGAGATAGAAAGGCAAATTTATATTTTCATGAGATAAGCTTAAGAAAACTATGTTGTAAGGAGATTTATTGATCACTTGAATTTGTGTTGTCATTTTGTAATGGATAATACTAGAAATGAAAGGTATAACCCTAAGTAATGATTGAACAATTATAAATGTGTTATGTTCTCTTTCCTATTTGTTATGTCTACGTATTGTGCCAACCCAATCTAGGCAACCCCAACATCTATTGATTTGGTGTCTCCACCTTTTGCCTTACCCATATTGTGTTGACTTATCCTAATAAATACTCACCCACTTGATACATAATAAACATAAATATCTACTATAGTATATTTTCACTCATGTTTGAGAACACCTTGAGCCATTTAGTAATTCAAGCTATAAATCAGTTGGAAGAAGTAATAACATCATGATAAACCATATAGTGAGGAAAGTCTAGATGGACAGTGTCATGAAAATTACAAGGTGGATGGAGCCAAGAAAAACAATTATGAACTGATTTCACCAAAACAAAATTCATGCTATTAAGTGAGACAAAAGTGGCATGACACTATTGACATCTATTTGGGTTGTCGAAGAGTACCTATTTGTGATCATTAAGAAAGATTTATGGAAACACATAGATCAAGGAACTTTTGAGATAGAGGATATATTCTAGAGCTAAACTACTCTTAATTAATGTGTACATCTCTTTCTTGTATTTAGAATGTTAAATCATAAGCATATGCTGTTTTTAGGATTTCAAAGCAGGGGTATGAAAAAAATAATCATCTAAATGTTTTGTTTCGTATTTAAATTATGGAACCCAAATTATGGACCTTATTATGATTTTCCACTAAATCAATTTGGTATCAATGAATCAAAGGCTTCAGCTATCCTCCAAAGTTTTTCATATCTCAAGCCAACTTGCATGCTTTCTAAAAACATTTCTCTCTAGGTTCAAAGTTCTGGCCAAATAGATGTGCCCCATATATTCTCTTCTAAATTTATGACTCAATGAGAGCTTGAATAAACAAGTATCGAATGAGTTAAGAATAATAGAATATTCTTGTAATTTTTCTTTTAGCCTATAATGCCATAGATTCCACTATGAGTCAACTCATAAAAGGACTAGAAATTAGCTTGCTTCTTGCTATCATGAAAACATAAAAGCTTAAAGGAAAATTAGATCTAAAAAAATATGATAAATTTTATTTGAGCATTTTGATGTGAACTAGTCATGTTAAGCACATGTATTTTGGAACTCTTAAAGCTATATCTAATCTTATCACAACAGAGCTAAAAAAAAAGAGATGTTTCAATTTCTTAAAAAAAGATACATTTTTGAGAACTAGAGGCTTAGAAAAATAACATTAGGAGTAGCTGTATATAGCCACACAAAACTAACTATATATTGATGTTAACATAATTAATGTCATAAAAATCCAAATGTGACATTCTAGACAATGCACGTATTTGATATTAAAATATAAATTAATTTAGATAATATAATAGTATAATCAATATGAAATAAATTGAAGAAGACAATTTATCACTAAAAGTAGATGTGCAGAAGACAATAAATAAATGTGTATGGAAATTCCAGAGATAAATTATTTTGTATGGAAATTTCAAATTGAAACTTCTAATACAATTTGATTGTATTCTATAC
Source organism: Spirodela polyrhiza (assembly GCA_024713555.1). NCBI lineage: Eukaryota > Viridiplantae > Streptophyta > Magnoliopsida > Alismatales > Araceae > Spirodela > Spirodela polyrhiza. The sequence continues at coordinate 4,981,478 of CM046529.1, read as the reverse complement.
ATATAAATAAATGTGCACCACGTAAAAAATATGAGAACTGAATGAAAAGAGAAGCTACCGCTTAAGTTGTTGGGTCTTCCCTATCTACAATAATTCAAGTACACTGGCCAATATGTCATCACCAAGTGATCAATGACTGAGGCATGAGGACACCTAGATGGATAGGTAGTGTAGAGGGGAAAATTGGTGTTGGAGTGAGGGAGAGCAAAAAGAGGGTGAAGAAGACAACTCAACAGAGGAAAATCATTAGTAAGAAATATATTGGGAGAAAAGATGTCTAGGAAGAAGGATATATCTGGAGATATATGGATAGATAGATGGATAGATAGAGAGATAGATAGATAGATAGAGAGAGAGAGAGAGAGAGAGAAATGAGAGATTGAGAAAGAAAGATCAAGAAAAATAAAGGACAAAGGAAAAATCTAGAGAAAGATATCAATAAAGAGAGAGAAGAAGAAGAGATATTGAGAAAGAGACATCAAGAGAGATAGAAAGAAGAGGATAGATTGAGAGAGAGGGGTCAAGAAACAGAGGAGATGAGAGAATGATAAATAGAGACCAATAAAGAGGGAAATAAAGGGAGAGAAATGCAAGGGAGAAAGTGAGATCAAGAAAGAGAAAGAGAGAATGTAAGGGAGAAAGAGAAATTAGGAAAGAGAAAGGGAGAATTCAAAGGAGAGGGAGAGAGAGAGAGGGAGGGAGAGAGAGAGAGAGAGAGAGAGAGAGAGAGAGAGAGAGAGAGCAACATAAGAAATATTGGATATTGCATTTCAAGATATTTCTATGGATAACGATGCTAGAAATCTAGAATTAAAGGGAAATCCTGAAATGAAGATTCTTCCAAGATAATGGAAATATGTTAAGACTCATCCAACGTAGCATATATTTTGGAGATACTAAGAAAGGAATATAAAGTAGATATAAAGTAAAAATAGAAAAATTATGAGTGCATTGATTATAAAATCTGTCAAAAAATTTAAAATTAGGTATTCCAAATGAAAATTATATTTTTTCTATCAATGTGGCATTAAATTAATTTGAGAAAATAAAAAAATTGAGTCTTAATATCTAGGAAATTTGAGAAGCTTGCCACAAGAACTAAATGGATATTCAAGAATAGATTAAATGAGGAGAGAAAAGATGTTAGGAATAAGGATAGGATGATAAATCAATGGTATACACAAATAGAAATGGATTATGATGAAACATTTGTGCTAGTGGCAATATTAGATGCAATCAGAATTTTATTGGCATATGCATATAATAAAAATATTGTTTGAGATCAAATAGATGTGAAAAGTACATTTAAAAATAGAAATATTAAATAAAAAGTTTATGTTGTTGTAGAATCAAATGTGTTATATTTTGTGATGAAAAATAATTATAAGATCAATTAAAAGATTGAGCTAGGTCTAATTTCAAATATATTTGATATGAAGTTAAACATGAAATTACGCTTATATAATTTAATTTAATATCATTAAATGATCATATGAAAATCATCGAATACAATCATGATCAATAATCATAAATTTATATTGTTATTGATTTCATCATATGAAATTACCGTATTATATTGTTGTTGTGGTAATGTCATTATTTACAAAATATGTCATAATGAGAAAGTAACGATAAGCACATTAAAATCAATGAGACAACAAATAGTAAAATATGACTATGAAAGCTTACTCAATTTATTATGCACTCTTAATATTAGATCATTTTTTTCAAATAACTTTGAAATCGTTTTAACTGATTAAATTTAGATTACCTATTCAGTCAAATATGATTTTCTAGATTTATATTAAATAATATATTTTCAAATTTTATTTTAGATATTCTAAATCACCAATCTATGACTATAAATATTAATATCATGATTCAAAGTGTTTATTTGATGATCTTATTTTATTTGAGATTATTTGAATAATATTTGATTAGTAAATCATCATCTTATCAAGATATATATTGTCAAAACTATTTTAATGATATTGGATCTAGTAATCTTAACTAAATTGATATGATTTGGATAGTTACATTGTGCTTTAAAGGAACCATTTATTGAATTCTCTTAAAGATATTCTGAACACTTTAAAAGACATATCATATTTAAAGAAGATATCCATATCAGATCTTTACTGATCTTAATTGAATGATATGATTCAGATATTTACTTTATGGTTTAAAGGAACTATGTATTGATTTCTCTTAAAAATGTATGAACTTTTAAAGGACATATTGTGTTAATTTTCCAGTCATTTAAATTTTGAATCAATTCTATAAATATTACTATTGAGATGGTAGAAAACAGCAAGAAATTTTGAAAATGATTTCTATATAAATACAACAACTTTTTAATAACTAATTAGAGTTGAACGATGATGAAGTCTCATTGACAGATGACAAAGTCATATATAATTGATTCAGTTATGGTTTATAGATTCAAAGTAAATATCTTCACTCATGATTATATATATATATATATTAAGTATGTACGCACAATTACTAATTCTTATACAACTTACATACATGCATTTCCACTAATACGGGAAATCTTCAGCTTGAACTTCATTTCTATTCGTCAATTTGATATTCTTGCCTAATTTCTCTCCATACTTCTCGCCTTGTAACCCCTCTCCCTCTTTTCTCTTTCTTCCTGCCAATATTAATGTCAACCATGGATGTCGCAGGGCGGAGCTCATGCACGGAGACATGCCTACTAAAGGCCCAACAGACCCCGGCGTCAGTTGACCAGCCAGCTGTGAGAGGGGCGGACCTTGTAGAGGGAGATGCACCCACTAAAGGCCCAGGGGGGCCAACTGCTACCAGGGAAACCAGCAGTCCTCAGGAGGAGGCGCGCGCAGCGGACGGGGAGGCAGCCAGCAGGAGAGGAGGAGAAAAAGGGGAGAAAAGCGAGGGAAAAAGGGAGGATGAGGGGAACGGAGAGGAAGGGAGCATTCGGGACAGCAGCTCGGAGGGGCGGACGACAGCGGTGTCTGCGTGTTCTCCTCATGGGTAACAGGCAGAGGCGGAACTGAGCACGGCAGCGGTTGTGACCCTGGAGGTGACTGCGGCAACGACAGCAGTGGCTGCGAGCTCCCCTCTTGCGTGACAGGCAGAGGTGGAGCCGAGCACGGCGGCGGTGGCTGCGTATTCCCCTCCTGTGTGACAACCAGAGGTGGAACCGGGCACGGCGGTGGCCACAGCGCAGCGTTGGGCGCGAGCACAGTGGCAACGACGGTGGCGGTGACAGCCACGACGGCCTAGCCTGACTGCTGGGCGGATTGCAGACTGAGACCTTTACTGTTTTGTTACAGCTTTCATCCTCTGTTTTCGTTTGTTCTCGCCAAGTGACAACACAGTGCTGGACTTTGATTCAATATCGCATTCTATAAAAATCGATTTTTTATTCTCCTTGACATGTTATTACGAAGTCTCTACCCTCTTGTTAATCCTCGCGTGACACGAGGAGTAACAGGGGGTTGTTTTCAAACCAGTTTCTGTCAGTTTATTTTAATTCATCTTTGCCAGTCTTGATTTCACTCGTTTTAGTAGTTCACACAGCGCTTGATTATTCTCAGCGAATAGAAACAATGCTCAAATACGTATTGCCCCAGACTTCCCCTGCGACTCAAATCCTCTAGATGTTTTGATTGAACTATTAATTATCTGTTTCAGATTGGACTCTATAAATAGAGAAATTGTATACCTTTTAAAGCAACGGTAGGAGTTAGATCAAATGCCTATCTTTAACGCCTTCACAACCGAAAGAGTTACAGTAAATTCTTCTACAAAAAATCTCAAGAGCATCATGAGATTTTTGTTGGTTGGTCAAACTACTTGAAGTCAACAAGTTGATAAGTATTATTTAATTATTTAGGGACAATCTTCATCCAGTTCAGAATAGTAATGCCTTCTATTTTCAGCTATCATACGTTCAAAAAGAATATAGCAAATGTCAAGTCTTGATTATCATCTTCTTCACTAGACATGTGAAAATACTTAAAAGTTTGCATCATCTTCAGAATACTACTTATGGTAAAATCATTTTTTATCTATTGTGGCACAAATTTATAATTAAAATATTTTTTGATTACTCATGAGAATTGTCTATTTAAACAATTATTGGGCTTCTAAAATAGTAAATTTAGAAGAAATTTCAAGGTAACATCTCATAGGAGCTGAACATAGGGATTTGTAGTGTATAGTTAGATGACAATAGTTAATGTAACCTACGAACAAATGTTCTTGAAGAGTGGACATACATTGTAAGCCAAATCATTATAAAAATGTTTGTTCTCATACTCCCGTAGTTTAACTTTTATATAACAAACAATTAGCAAGAATAAATCTTCAACCTCATCGTGAGAGTTTTTTATTTATTTAAAAATAGAAGGGAATCAAGTCAACCCCCTCATTCTTGATCTTAATGTTGGCCAAAACCTAATATATGCTAGTCAATCTCAAAATTTTATAAACTCAAAACATGATAACTAGGTTATTATATTATCTAAGTATTTTATGGTCTGAAATAAATAGTGATAACTTGTTATAAAAGAGTAAAATATGTGTTTATTAAGAAAACATATTTAATAAAGGTAATATTGATATTACTCTATTTAATTAAAAAAATTAACATGTTGGTCGCATATATATTGATAATATCATATTTAGATATTTATATGAAAATTTGTGTAAATAATTTTTAGAGATTCTGAAAAAATGAATTTAAGATGAGTATAATGGAGAAATCTAGTTTCTAGGATTACAAATCAAATAATATTTTGATGAAATGTTCATGTCAAAATTTAAATATATTAAAAGAAGAAAGCATAAGATGCCATGCGTGGAAAATAATTATAATTCATCTATAAAGAAATATCAAGTCCAGCACCACCCCACTTTAGATATCTAATTCAATCATCAAATTACACCAAATCAAAAAAAATAATGCAAAAAATATGGGCAAATATGGGTAAGTTATGGGTAAATTTTCCCCTAATGGCATTATAGTACATAAAATTGGTCAATTACATGTCCTTCCTTCAGCCATTATCTCTAATATAACTACTTAAGATCAATAAATTCATATTTTAAAAAGAGAGCTAATATCAATTGCTAACAGCTATCTCATGCCATTATCTTCAAAGAATTGACTACTAAGGATTCTTTTCTTTAGGTAGACATAAATATTTGTTGAATAAATGGGGTTGTAGACACATTGAATTCATACTCTCATAACACCTTTGGGCACCCATTCTAGATTCTCCTTGGTTTGGAGGACAAGTAATTTAGAAACCAAAAACCCAAGCTGATAACTTTGATTGGTATTCTTACATTATATGTTTTTAACTTTAATTTGATATTTTTATTTTTATTCAAAATGTTTATTATATTTTGATTTATCATTCTCTATCCTGTCAATTCTTTAATAAAAAACATTCGAAGTCTCCATTAATTGTGAGCAATGGAGATGATAACATATAACTTGACTCAATAAAACCACGCTTTCATTAGTGACCAAACTAACTGCTTAAAATACAATCCATTTCACTCGCTTTTCACACCATCTTGGTGTGTCCTCTCTCTCTCTCTCTCTCTCTCTCTCTCTCTCTCTCTCTCTCTCTCTCTCTCTCTCTCTCTATCTCTCTCTCTCTCTCTCTCTCTCTCTCTATCTATCTATCTCTCTCTCTCTCTCTCTCTCTCTCTCTCTCTCTCTCTCTCTCTCTCTCTCTCTCTCTCTCTCTCTCTCTCTCTCTCTCTCTCTCTCTCTCTCTCTCTCTCTCTCTCTCTCTCTCCCCGATGCCCGCAGCCCTGAAAGGGAAGGATGCCAAAAAGATACTTTTTTGGCATCGAATGTAGAGAGCGCCGCCTCGTCTTAGATTCGCATTTTCTGCGCAACGTGGCTACGTGGCTAGGTGCCAGGCACTCTTCTTATTCCCTGTACAATCACGAGAAATCAGGAGATCCTAATAACGTCCCACGTGATGTGCACGCTGACCGTGCCCATCACTGCGCACCCCCAATAGATGCCGACTCCAATTTAGTTTTTCCACTCTTCCATGGCGTCTGTCGAGGCGTAGCTGACGTCAGCCGAAGGCGCGGAGCCGAGCTCCGACGGTCGTGGAAACGGCAGTGGGCCCAGCTGGGCGGCTCGCCACGGCAGCAACCAGCTCACCAGCTCGGTAGACAGGGATCGGCGCCCACCGTCCAATCAAAAGCGCTTCGCTGTCTTCTGCCGGGGGCAGGAGAAACTCGCGCCTGCAGCCCTCTCTCCCCACTCGGGGGGACTATTGCGACCAACGGGAGAGAAAGAAGCGCAGTCATGGCCCCACCAGGGATGGGGACCCCGAGCTTGCAGATAGAGCCCGCCAGCGGTTGATGCCGTATCCTGCCTTCCAAGCTTTTGATCTCGGAAATTACAGCTCTTGGTGGAGAGACGGACAGACGGAGCGGGAGAGAGCCCTTTGGCCTCCCTCCTGCGACCCCCCTACAGACTTTTCAGAGGCTACGGTTCTCGTCTGTCGTTTTTGTTTCTTCTGGTCCGCGGCTCAGCCAGAAAGCCAGGGGCCAGAAGCTGTCTCAGGAGGCAAAGGGTCCTGGTTTGAGGGGGGAAAGATAAGAATATCTTTTTCTCGGTTCCTTCCTTTCGATTATTCATCTGTAGGTGTAGGTAGGGGAGGGAGGATGGGATTCTCCAGCGACAATCTGAAGGGATTCGTGTTGGCCCTCTCATCCAGCGCGTTCATAGGGGCCAGCTTCATCATCAAGAAGAAGGGCCTTCGCCGGGCCGCTGATGCCTCCGGTGTCCGCGCAGGTGTCCCCCCGCGCCCTTCTTTTCTCTTGGCCAAATTTCCTGATGATAGCACGAGCTTCTCATGAACTTGCTCTGCAGGCGGCGGCGGTCATACTTACTTACTGGAGCCTCTCTGGTGGGTGGGCATGATCACAAGTATGCGCTGCCCCCCCTTCCCATCTTCTATCTCTTCCCTGTGGGTTATGAGGAAGAAGAGATTGCCATTAATTTCTGCTAAATTCTCTAATTACTCGAAAAATTAATGTTTATTTAGGATATAAGGACCGATCGCCTCTATTCTGATCAAAATTAACCCGGAATATAATTCAGTGATCGTCGGGGAGGTTGCGAATTTCGTGGCATATGCGTTCGCCCCAGCAGTCCTCATCACCCCTCTCGGCGCGCTGAGCATCATAGTCAGGTAAGTTCTTGCAATTGAACGAACGAATTAGCTCTGCTCAGGCAACAATTTCTTGGGTTCCTCACAAAACTGAAATACCATCGGCCCTCCAGCGCTGTTTTGGCTCATTTTATCTTGAAAGAGAAGCTCCATGATCTCGGAATCTTAGGCTGCATTATGTGCATTACGGGGTCCATTGTCATAGTAATCCATGCCCCAGAGGAGAGACCCATCACCTCCGTCATGGAAATTTGGAACATGGCCACCCAAACAGGTTGGCAATATCACGTGCTCTCCTCCTACAGACATTCATGTAAACTTATCTTCGTCGTTTACCATGAGAGCATACGACCGACGGTGTTGTTTATTCCTCAGCTTTCCTGCTCTACGTGGCATCGGTGATCGCACTGGTCTTCGTGCTGGTGTTCCATTTTGCTCCTCTCTATGGACAGAGCAACGTCCTTGTTTACACAGGCATTTGCTCTTTGATGGGCTCTCTCTCGGTGTGTGCTATTTGCTTTTCCTGAATATTAGGCTTCATTATAATTCTTACCTGTTCATGGATCCTGGTTATGTCTCCTCTCCTCGCAGGTAATGAGCGTGAAGGCTTTGGGGACTTCCTTGAAGTTAACCTTTGAAGGGTCCAATCAGTTCGTCTACCCACAGACGTGGTTCTTCACGCTGGTTGTGCTTACTTGCGTTATCACGCAGATGGATTATCTCAACAGGGTTAGTTTTGCAGCCTTTTTATTAAATTAATGACTTTTGCCAATGTGAAAAACCCAGTTGGGTGCACATATTCTTGGTGAGATTATTGATCATATCGTGTTGCATGTGTGGCACACTTACCGAAATGGACGCATGAATTTTTTTTATTTTAGTTGGAAGTATTACGTGTTCGGTATGGTGCTTTAGCTTCTGACGTAGAATGCACGCATGTGTGCATGACTGATGATCTTATATTCCCAAGATGTGATTGGGCATCTGACCCGCTTCTTTACCAGTTTCAGTAGTATCTAACTCATTGGACCTCTGTGTCTGCTGGGGTTTGCCTATGTATATATATATATACAAACATGGATTTTCGAAGAAACAAAAAATCGGAAAAGTGATAATAATGCCGAGGTGATGATTACTGAAAATTGGAAAAATGTTAGTATGATCCCAATTACCAAGCTCAAAGTAGAGAGAAGATCAAATCGAACGAAGGTCGATCTATGGGCCAACTCTTCATCAAGGCAACATCTAGGCCTCACATAGCTCACCATCTACATCAGAAATCATGGAAACTCGCAAGTACAGAAACTGGGGTGATTTTATTTCAGGAAATCCATTCACCACATTATCCCAATAACTACCGATTCCTCCCATACTCGTGTGAATTTCCCAAGTCAGCAGCCAAATCCCAGCCGTAGATAAGCCTACCAATCTTAAAAAGGGATATGCTTCATCTCTTAGAACTTCATTTGAGAGATTCTTAGGTGTGTCTGTCTTTCCAAAATGCGTAGAAGACTGCAGAAATAGTTGCTTTTCACCTTCAGCTCCTGCTGGCGCGTGCTCCACTGTTCCAATCAAACTTCGAGCCACGAAAAATTGGCCCCTACGCAAGGCCTCTGACTGTTATCTTCCACAAGACCTCTACAGCCCCAGTCCCAGTCATCTTAGGATTGGTCCGCTGATTCTATGTGGGCTCCACAACAATCTGTGATTGGGTCTCGTGTCTCTCCTCAATTATGCAGTTCAGTCATGTTTTAAGCTCCCTCGTTTGCTACGCCCTTAGTATCATGACCATGGTAGGTATTCATTTCTCCCCCCGCAAAGATCCTGTTGTCACGGGACTCTGTATCCTCTTTATGATTATATAGAGAAAATTTCATAACGAAATCTCACTTGTTGTGTATCGCCAGACTCTACATTGTTTCACAATTGAGCTCAATATCAGTTTTGGTGATGCATCGTATGACCTATGTTTATATATTCTGGAACTATTTACTATAAAAAATAGTCGAATGCCTTCCCATTTGAGGTGCACAGACTCCTGATAAATCGACAGAAAAATGTGGCTCATTGAGGCTGATCTGACCACCTTTGATTCTCCCAGAATCTTGAATATTTTTAATCCTCCAATTGGTTACACAATGAGCTTTCAAAACAGCTGGCTTCTCATTGAATGAATGATTTCTCCAAATACATAAGGCGGAGGAACAAGAAAATCTCTGATCTTTTTAGGACAGGATCTCAAACTTCCTAAACCTAGCTTCCTTTAGAATGGTGCAAAGAAAACATAGGAGATGGGGTGCCTACCATAAATACGGTCTATTTTAGGATAATATAAAATGTCATTCTTTGTCAAATCCACTTCTTCAATGGCTCTCTGATGAGGTTCAGCCCTTTCCCTTTTTGGTGGACCCTTTACAAAGAAGGAGCTCCTCATGACCTCAATCCTCTTCTTGATAGTGCCGGGTGTATTTGCTGCTCTGAAATCATAGATGAAGGTATGTGTGCCCGACTTGTACAATTTGGGCCATGAAGAATCTCCCTACTCTTCACATCTGGAAGAGTTTGAATAGTGATCCCTCCCCCTTCTCAGTGGACTTAAGTCTTCTTCTAGCGCGACCCTATTGTGTGTAAATAGACTGAGCTCAATTTATGGGCAGTTGACTTTTTAGTTAGGGTACTCAATAACTTCAACATGATATCAGAGTTGACGGCTATTCGATCGTAAATCCCTTAGTTGCAATGACATGGGGGAGCATGTGATAGCAGTTCCACATTGCTTGGGGAATTAATTCCAGTGTGGTAACTAAATTAGCCTCTCTCTTCTCACTGCAAATCCATGTCCTCTAACTCCGAAATATTTTTTTCGGAGCTGAGCTTTTATCTTTCTACGAGAGCTGAGCCTAAGAATATAACAAGGAAATCTGGAGACTATGGCTGGTCTAAAAGACTCCAGACAGATGATGATTCTCCTTCCCATCTGAGCATAATGCAGACCATCGCAATACAAATTCATGCGTCATCCAGCTGACGTTCGGCTAAGAACCAGAGGATCAGATTATAAGGCTTTTTAGAGTCGGCTGAACTTATTTTTATCATAGTTTTAATACCCCATTCTACTTGCTAGGATATGGGCAGCAACTAGATGGTCAACTTTAGTTGCTGCGCGCGTAGCCTCTGGCATGTCGTCTCAGAGGACCATCAATGGCTCTTCTTTGTGCATCGGCGAACATTGTTTTAATGGCCGCTGAAGAGCACCTTTTGTAAAATTCTTGCTAATATGGAATTATTCTTGAAATTGTGTCTGAATGGCTTCACAATTTTTTCCTTGGGAAAATAAGCCACGCTAGCCCCCACCTTCTCGTGTCACATGGTGTTGATGTTTCAGGCTCTTGACACGTTCAACACGGCAGTCGTCTCACCAATCTACTACGTGATGTTCACCACCCTCACCATCGTCGCCAGCGTCATAATGTTCAAGGTATCATCAGTATGGCGGTCCTCTCAATGAGTCCCTCTCCTGTGGCCGCTTAGAGCAAACGGGAGCGGCGAAATCTAACTCTTGCCTCCGCTGGTCATTTCAGGATTGGGATGGCCAGAGTGGGGAGAGCATCATCTCTGAAATCTGTGGCTTCATCATCGTGCTCTCGGGAACGATCCTTCTGCATGTGACGAAGGATCTTGATAGAAACCCTTCAAGAAGTGCGTACTTATATGATAACTCCTGCAACTTTACCCCCAGCCCGTTCTCCACCCAACGGGCGGATTTTTATTGCTCCCACCCGGAACCTCACTGCGCGTTCATGCAGGTGTGTATGCTCGGCTATCCCCGTCTCTGTCAGCCCATCTCTGTGATGAGAATGGAGAATCGCTGAAGCATGTTGCTGGAGATGGGACATCCTCGGAAGGCATCTTTAGAAGACAAGAGCTGTATTGAAGATTCTTCCTTTTGAAAATAGTGCGAGTGAATGGACCGACGGATACTGATCACAGAGGAAGAGGCTTCCAGGAAGACGAAGACGCTGACCAGGCCCCGCTCCCCGCGGAACATCTGCAGAGCCAATCGAGATCCTTCTCTCATTGTGGGCGCATTGGGTCCCGAGGATCCTCAGTCTTTACTTTGGAAGCTGAGGAGGCGGCCGATCTGAGGAGGTTCCTCTCATTGTGGGCGCAGCCCTCTTCATCAGCTTGCCACCATCGAGGCCCATGGGTGACCTTGAGGGCCCTCCCTGCAGATTAGACTGTAGGCATCAGTCACGGTCTTCCCTTCCTTGTCTGCACACTTCCATGTAACCAGAGACGTAGTCTGCAGATTTTGTACAACTGTAGGTAGACGCCGCATCTCTGTGCCTAGCCAGAAGTACATCATCTTCATCCTTGAAAAATGCTCCTCCTGTCTGCTCATCTGTAAATACCCCTCCCTATTCACAGAAGCGCTGTTTCTTGACTTCCCCGGGGATGGAACAGCTCACCATCTTCTTTATTCATCCTCGTCTTTTATTCACCGGTTTTGGCCTAAAAATCACTGATTCGTCGTGTTCTTATTGTGAGAGAATGAGTCCATCCAGTGCCAGTGCCAGTGCCAGTGCCGGCCTCTGTCTTCTGCAGCATTAATCCACCCGCCTATAGGCGGAGATTAACTGCTTTATAACGAGCCTTGCGAGCAACCATAAATTTATTTACAAAAAAGAATTTCGCAATACATGATACGAGGATATGCTATTCATTCGTAAAATCTTGACGATTAGATCATTTGTCGGCCATTTCGTGTCTCCTGGTCTGGGAAATTATCGCAGGCTTGCAAAAATCTGTTCAACTCATCGATCTTTTATAAAGCTTAATGAGCAGCATTAAATCCCGAAGACTGTTTTCTCAAATCATCCAGAGGACTTGGCGCGGTTTCAAGATAAGTCTACGAAGCAATAAAGAAAGGATGGGGGCGATTCTACATGTATCGATTGTGTTCGTTCTTTTTTAAAACCAGTTCCAATATGGTATTATATAATATGTTCTTGGTGTTTGGCCAGGTTCGCCTATGCAGCAGTCGCCGGCCGGCAAAGAGGCATCTGCGCGTGAAGGGGCAGGAATAGCGGCGCTCGTTAAATCTCGCCCCTGAAGGCATTGTCCGGTGGGGTGGGGGAGACGTGAGGAAGAATAATGTCGTAGGGGTGGGTCCCTGACATTTTCTCTCAATTTTTTGGTCAACGCATGCCGATTCTTTATCGTAATACCGTAAATGCTGATGTTCTTCGACGTTGACCAAATGAGTAGTATTGAAGTCATAAGAAAATAAAAATAAAAAATGAAAAAAGGGCAGAGCTTCCTTTGTGCTCTGCAAAAATTTCGCTCTAGACACATGTAAAACACGCGTTCCTCCGAATATACACAATACAATACTTCTTGTGAAATATACATATATTATAGTTTTCAGATCACAACGTGATAGGCTCCAGCCCAACTAAATAATAAAAAATAATTGGCACATGGAGATTTCTCGCCGGGCCCAGATCGTGTTTATCCATCTGTTTCAAGATTCAGATGAAGAAAAGCCGAAAATAAGATTTTTCTGTTTTTCTTTTATTTTTTTTTGTATTTTGGGCAGCTGATGAGTCCAGGACGAGAGAGTTGCCTCACAGACAAAAAGAATGGCGGCGAGACAAACCAAGTAAGATAATGAGTGGCAGTATTTACAGGGACTTCAGCCCAGCCAGTAGATCCTCAGTGGTAAGCAGCCCATCTGTCCTCGAACCTCCCAAATGGGTAATCCGACGCAGGAACTTGGGTCAAATGGAGAGGGTCGGGCTCTATTCCATAATCCGTCAGCGGCCTGTGTTCAAGAACGTCATCGTGACTCTTGACAAACTCTGGAATTTCAACCTCCCCTTTCTTTATGTCCTCCCAGAGGTACTGCAGCCGGCTAATGTACTTGATCTTCCAGTATAGCCTACAAAAGATGAGGGCAAACTGAGAACAGATGGGGAGAGAGAGAGAGAGAGAGAGAGAGAGAGAGAGAGAGAGAGAGAGAGAGAGAGAGAGAGAGAGAGAGAGAGAGAGAGAGAGAGAGAGAGAGATGTAGGCTGAGTTAGTCCATAAATTGCCACCTTGACCTGATTTTATGGCCCCTTAAATACTTTCAGGGCATCCGACTTGCCTCAACCTGTACCTGAACTCATTACATTTCATTCGTCCCATGCTTACAAGTGAATCAGAAGATCGATCTCTATGCAAACTGTCTTTTAAAAGATATTAGACGTAAATGTTCCCAAAATAGTTGTATTTTCGGCCTTTGATCAGAAATTGTGGGGCGGATTTGAAAGGGATTCAAGCATCATTCTGACACTACCAAGATACTTCCTGGTTGGGCCCATATTCTGGGCACTTGAGCTAGTTACTGGCATTGATTCTAGAGAAAAAAAGATATATGAGACTATGTTTCTCGTTCTTATGAAGCGAATATTCATTTCCAATTCGGCTAATAATTAGTCTGAAAATGGATGAAACCTAACAGATCGTCAATACATTTCCAGCTCTGAGCATTCGATTTCTATATGAATAAGAACACATGAAAGAGGACAAACTTCATTGGTATGGCAATAGCATCTAATATGTCAAACATGGCGCGACTTGAAATCTCTAAATATGGGGCAGTGCAATGCACGTGATACGATTCAGATGAATTTGAGATGTCGATAGGAATATTATTAGATGCTGACGTCATAATATTCTATGTCAACAGATATCCAGCATCTCTCCACTCTTGTTGCCACAGACTCTGTGACTCCTCACTCCTCCTACTGCATACTTTGCTCCCAATTTTTGCTACCCTTCATGGCTAACAAAAAAATATAGAACCCAGGAGCATCAACCTCTGAACTTATCATTAGTCGCATCCTCAAGACAAGCAAAACCTCACGCTTGTCTCTCCTCATTCACCCACCCCAAACCAAACCAGCAGCGATTCCCTTTTGTTCATTAAGAACTTTTGTCAAAACATACACCTATTTCAGACGTGAATATCAAATTTGAACCTGAGTGTTTCGCACTGCCAAACTAGAGTTCATAGATACATCGAATCCATCAACTAGGAGAAAGTACATCCAACATTGTTGGAAGGACTTTAATCAGAAGCAGAAACACTTATATTTGACATAGTCGCATGCATTTCTCTTCTTGATGAGAAAAACATAGTCAATGCTAAAAGGTGTTTCATTTTGACAAATAAAAATGAGAAATACTTTGTCTCTCTGCATGCATTTCAATCTTGCACGCACAAAAACTCAAATTTATCATTTGAATCGTAAAAATGTTCACAAATAAAGCCAAAGAAGAGTAATGGACATTGAAGAAAGAACCAGGTACTCACCCTCCACTCAAGAAGAAGCGCCCTAGAGTGGCAAAAACAAGCCTCGATCTGAGCCCAGGGTGCAGGAAGTATACAACACGTATTCTCTCCTTGCAGTCGGGAGGGAGTTCTTCATAAATCCATCTTAACATGGAGAGGCCCGGACAATTATCAGCCTTCTGCACTGTGCTGTGCATGTAAACAATGCAGATGGGTCCTTGGGCCAGTTCTGTCGATACCTTGTGACTGATATACCTCTTCAGTCGCTCCCCACTAATTACAGGAGCTAGTAATTTACAAAGCACACGAAAAAGAAGTCTCACTAATGATCCCAAATTCATGCGAAATGCATAATCTAACCGATCAGAGAAAAATTAAACCGCGATTACCGCAGTAAGTCAAACATTGCACGCAACATTTCGCGAATGGACAGAATATCAGGTTCAAATGATCGGCAAAATGCGTGGGAGAAAATACGGGAAGAAATTCGACACGCGGGCGGACAACTTAGGAGGGAAGAAACCAAGACTGATTCCCAGCTATTTCGGTAATAATTGAGGACAACCAGCACCTGGGAAGAACTTGCCGACGATGCGGAAGATGCGGTTGCCGGCTCTGTCGGAACCTTCAACGCGGAAGGCCTGAAGCGCCTCGATATCGGAGAAATCTTCCACCCCGGAGCCATTCTCATCACCCCCGAGATGGTTCGGGGGGCAGTCGTGCCACACATCCTCAGAATCGCCCCCCTCGCCAGGACCTGAGGACGGTGGCAGCAACGGCGAGAGGATGGACTGAGCGTCGACGCCCAGATCCGACGCCAGCACCACCACGGAGAAGTCGCGCTGCTGCTGCGGATGCCCCATCCCCCTTTTCCCCACCACTCCACACCAACCCCCGATGTCCTCCCCAGAAGCAGTGGGAGGGAGAGAAGCGAGAGGGTTTACCGGGGCAGCCCCATCCTCCTCGAGCGGAGGGGGTGAGAACACTGACGTCGGACTGCGATTGGGACGAAACGTGGCACGTGCTGGTTCGTCGCACTCCGCGCCTTTCACGTGGGAGATGACGGGCCATCCGCTTCACTGGGCAGGCGCGGCTCGGGCCAAGGGCTTAAAACGAAGCCCACGTTGTCATGGGCCCGCATATTAATTAATAATTATTAATGTCGGAGACGGGGGAGCGGGTCGGGCACGCTCCCCGCTTGTGATCGGGCTTTTGCAGTATGCGGCCCGGCCAGAGAACGTATTCAGTAGGCCCCATGAAAATAGCGCCAGACCAAAATTCTCGGTAACTCGTAGTAAATTATTCGCTTATTTGGGGAGCAGAGCCTTCGGATGGGAAAACCCTAATCCTGTATGCAGGACGGAATTGAGAAGAAGCCCGGGCTGGTAGCGGAACCAAGGGGACGACAGATGGGATGATGGCGGGGGGCGGCGGGCACGGGAGGGCATCGAGCGCGAAGACAAGATGCCCTCCCCCAGCTGCGCTACCCTGACGAGCGCCCTGGTCAGCACAGCTCCCCACGCTGGGCGCCCATCCGCACCCCCCACCGCCAACGTTTTCCCCTTCTCCTCCCTCTAGCCGCCGCCGCCGCCGCCACTGCCGCCGTAGCACGAAGGACCTTCTTTACTTCCCATCCTTTCACCCCCCCAACACCTCCTCTGCTCCCCCCCCCTCTTCCTTCTTCATCGTCGTGGTGGTCCTGAGTTTTGGATGAGATCGACGTATCCTGGTGTTCTTTCAGTTATAGTCGTATGTGTATACAATCTCATGTCATTGACTTTGTTTACATCTCCATCATGGTCAGGTTGGTCAAGGCCCGGGAGTGTCAGCATCATGGTCGGATCGCCACCTCGCTGGCAGCCCCCGGATGAGTGAGTGCCCCCAAGAACACCCCGAAAGCTCAGGCCAACTAAGTCAACAGAGGCCACATGATTCCTGAATACGCATGCAGGCGAAACCTGCCGACCAGTGAAGACCTGGGTCGAATAATGCTCCTGAAGAGAGCGTCCGATTCCCACTTTGGGAAACAAGGGAGGGTCTGTGCTTGGCGGCGATCTTTCGGAGTCTCTTCTTAGAGCCCATTTTTCTAGCCCGTCTGCTTCAAGGTTCGTCTCAAGAACGAGGGCTTTGGAATGAGAAGGAGAGGGGCCATTAGGTCATCGCCTGCCCGCAAGGCCCAACCCCCACCCAGGTCCAGCCCAGCCCAGAGGGGTCCTCGGTTGCTCAGGGAAGGAACAAGTGATCTGGAGAGAACACAGATTCCCATTAGATTTAATTAATAATATAAATAAAAAATTACCTAATTTTGAGCTAAAGCTTTTTACTAATATTGACTATTAGAGAGAGAGAGAGAGAGAGAGAGAGAGAGAGAGAGAGAGAGAGAGAGAGAGAGAGAGAGAGAGAGAGAGAGAGAGAGAGAGAGAGAGAGAGAGAGAGAGAGAGAGAGAGGGAGGGAGAAGGACATTTAGTTCGAAGGTGACCCCTCTATAAATATACCCTAATTGTTCGGAGGTCGGACTTCTGTCGGAGTTTCGGTTCTGTGTCAGGCCACTGCAACTCCTCCGCCTTGGGCCAGTTGATACCGCGCGCGAGGGGGTAGCTCTTCCGTTGAGTGGAGGGGTCATCTTCGACTGCGGGTCGGGGTAGGAGATATCTGGTTGACCGGAGAATGCTCTCTGCTCTTCCCGGTAAATCAACTGTTCAACCGTTTCTTTCCGCTTCTTCTTTGAGTTCTTGGGTTTTTTATTTCACCTCGGGGGGGAAGATGCGCCATCCTGCGACGTCTATCCTGCTGCCATGCAGGTATCAGGTGGATAGATTATTATCAGTTTATTGGATTCTTGGACTAATCCCTCTGGCTGTTTCCCTGGATGGCCGGGCGAGACGCACCGTTCTGGGTCGGTTTACATAGATTTTTGAGGTTCTTTATTCCTTTTGAGCGTTCGTTCGATCTCGTCCCTCGTGCAGTGCTCGTCGAACTGCTCTTGGGGTTTAGGTTCTCCTTCCGATGACGTCGCGCATCGCTCTTCTTCGTCTTCACTTTTTCCCCTTGGTGGGATGCCGAAGGCAGCCATGGCATCTCTCCAAATCCTGCGCGGAGTTCTTTCGACGTTGCGTGTTTCCTCTTTCTAAAGACCCTGGAGATGATTGATTGACGAGAACAAAAAGAAGTATGCCATCTGGAGTAATCAATGGATCACAGCATCCTCGATGCAGATGATGTATTCCTTCGTGGGAGGAGGAATGATCTCAATGTCAAACTTAAATGCGGACAAAATCGAAGAACGTACACGATATAATCCTGTCAACGGTCCCACTGAGCGATGGTCTTAAGGTTTACTGTGTTGATTCGGCGTGATCTTTCTTTTCTGTGTCCACGCTTTAGATTAAGTCGGGGCTTCGGGATGATTCTCATCTCATTCACGCAGAGATGAACCTGTGAGATCTTTTTTATGCCAATTATGTGCAGTTCTCTGCAATATTCAGCGAGGTTTCCTTTCTTCTTTCTTCTTTCTTCTTTGTGCAGGAGGCAGTGTATGGCTGGTTTAGTATCGAGACGCAGCCCTGTCAGTTCTTCCGTGTGTCTATGTCCACCTTCACCTGCGGGAACGATGGAGAAAAGTGGTCGGAGGAGACAGGAAGATCTTCTGTACACGAGGAAAAAGAGGCTCAAGCAAGCTCTGCCCCCGCCCACAATAACGGAACCCCATCCTCAAAATCCCTGCGGGGCACGCGGGGAGCGTGAGATCGCTCCCGAAGAGCATGAAGAAGATGGGGGCTCCGGCAAGAGGAAGCACGGTAGATGGGACGCCGCTCACTCCGACGAGCAAAGCGGGGCCAACAATGCTGTTCCTGCGACTAAGAGGAGAAAGACGGTGTGGGTGGAGGACGAATCCCGGTTTAAGTTGCTGGGGCCCGTACATCTTCCTGATCTGCTCAAGGGCTCGGGCGCTGCGTCCGGCGATGATCCAGAGTTCCAGGAGCTCAATCAGAGACTCGTGGATATTAACAGAAGGTTGCGGTCGCAGTCTCGAGATTTCGTCCACAGGCGCCAGGAAGAAGAAAGTTCTCCTCCTCCTCCTCCTCCTGGGGCTACAAACTCCAAGGAGCGTCGGATTCATGCAAGGCTCATCGAGCAGAAGCAAGAGATCATGGAAGAATTGATCGGCAGGAACCCGACGTTCGACCACCCGTCCGACTGCAAGCCGCGCAAGAAGCTCTTCAAGAAGCTCTACCTGCCGGCGAAGAAGTACCCCTATTACAACTTCGTCGGCCTCCTAATCGGGCCCCGCGGGAGGACGCAGAAGAGGATGGAGAGGGAGACCGGGGCCAGGATCCAACTCCGAGGGAGAGGCTGCCAGCGCAAGGACTCGCGGGCGGATGCCTCCGGGGAGGAAGACCCGCATGTCCTCGTGGAAGCGGACAGCCAGAGATCACTGGACGCCGCCGCGGCGCTGGTGGAGAGGCTGCTGCTCCCGGTGGCGGAGGGGAAGAACAGACTCAAGCGCTCCCAGCTGCGGGAGCTCGCCGAGCTGAACAAGAGGCCGAGAGGCGATGGCGCCCATCGGCCCCCGCCCTCACTGTCGGAAAGCAAGGCGGATGAGCTCACCGGCCGCCGCGACAGGGGTGGCGGCGGCGAGCCTGGGAGAGGACTCTCTGCAGCAGCCGCGAGAGCCAAGCCGCCTCCCTGCGGCGATGATGATGATTTCTTCAGGAAGGTGGAGCGCGGAGATGTACGCGCGGATCGCCTGCCCCAATCTGTTGATGTGGGGAGGCTGTTCTCTTCTTTGGGCCCCCTGACCTACGCCCGGCTGGCGAGGGAAAAGGGCGCTGGGGCAGGCAGAGGCTGCTGCGGCTTCGTGAGCTTCAATGACCCTGCCAGCGCCGCCGAGGCGGTGAGGCAGATGGACGGGTACAGGACGGAACGGAAGACGCTGGTCGCCGGGCAGGCCGGTGGCGCCCGTCCGGTGGCGCCCACCGTCATCGGCTTCCGGCCGGCGTACCCGGATCCCGCTCTCACCCCCTGGCCCGGCGTGGCAGGGGCGAGCGGCCACCTGGTCTTCGAGTCCACCGCTCCGAGAGGAGCGCGGTCGTCGGCTTCGGTGGTCGCCCCCCCAGAACACCTCCTCTTGGGCCTCGCCGCTGCTTCGGTGGTCTCTCTATTTTCCTGAGGGCTGTGGCTGTCCGTGGGCCGGCCCAAGGGCATCTCCACATTTATGGCCGTCTGCACCTCTCGCCGCGTGCCGGAGCACGTAAATACATACGTGCGCTCATCCCGCGTTCCCCCAAAGCTCTCTTTCTGTCTCTCCTCTCTCTCTCTCCTCCCCACCCCCCCACTCCCCCCCTTCTCCCTCTCTCTCTCTCTCCCCCCTCTTTCCTCTTCGTCGCCGTCGTCGGGGCCAAGGTCGGGAGGGAGAAGGTCCAGGTTCCTCCTGGAGCATTCCATGGGCTGCACCGCCTCCTGCGACCAGGCGACGTCCTTGCCTGCCTCTGGTTCCCCCGCCAGCGCCGCCCCACCCCGGTCGCTTCCTCTTCCACCGCCGATCCCCCCCCCGCCACCACTCGCTACGCCGGCGACCATGCGCTCCACCGCGTCACCCGCAGCGAGCTTCGGCGGGCGCGTGGTGGTCCACCACCCGGCCGTAAGCCTGGGCGACTCCCACCACGTCGTCTCCCTGACCTCCAGTACGTACGGGTACTCCCTTCTCCCCGCCCATCGCCCCTCCTTCCCCCCGCTGCCCCATCCGTCGCCTCCTCAGGAGAAGTGGATCCGAGATTCTGCTTCGTCCTCCCCGAGCGCCGTTATCGACGCCTGGGAGCTCATGGACGGCCTGAACGAGGAGGCCTCACCGGTGAAGAAGCCTCCTCCCTTCCCCATCGAGGAAGACCCCAAGATGGGGGGCTCTGCGAGGCCCCTGTGGATGCACCTCTCCGAGGAGTCACTCCTGGCGGACCTCGATCCCTCCGTGGCCTCCGTTCTCCGGCAGTCCCCGGACCGCCCTTCCCCCGCCTGCGGACCCAAGGTCGTCTTCTACACGACGTCGCTGCGGGGCGTCCGGCGAACCTACGAGGACTGCCGCGCCGTGGGGAACATCCTGCGGGGGCTCAAGGTGGCGGTGGACGAGAGGGACGTGTCCATGGACTCGGCCTTCCGGCGGGAGCTGCAGGCCCGGGTGGGGAGAAGCCCTCCCCCCCCGCTGCCGCAGGTGTTCGTCGGGGAGAGATGGCTGGGGGGCGCGGAGGAGGTGCGCCAGATGCACGAGGCCGGCGAGCTGGGAAAGCTCCTGGAGGGCGTGCCCCGGCAGGACCCCCAGCTCGTCTGCGGCGCCTGTGGCGGCGTGAGATTCCTGGTCTGCGGCAGCTGCAGCGGCAGCAGGAAGATCTTCTCCGAGGAGGGGCAGCTGCGGCGCTGCTCCGACTGCAACGACAACGGCCTGGTCCGGTGCCCCGGCTGCTGCTGACGGGCGCCATCATGACAGCACCGACGGCCCCCCCCCGTCGTTCTCTTGCTCAGGTTGTGGAGGAGGGAGTAGGTAGATGTGCGGTGGGCCTGCGCCTACCTTTGTCTTTCCATCAGACGGGAGGCCTCCTTTTCTTCTCCTACTTTTTCCTCACGGCAAAGGCGGGGGACCGGCGGGGCTGGCTGCCGTCGGCGTCGCGGGGGCCGGGGGCATCCGCCATTTCTCTAGAAATCTTCCCTATTCCGGCAACCCCATGCTCGTCAGAGGCGTTGCCGCCGGCCGCTCCTGTTCTTTTCCTCGCCTCTTCCTTTTAAGCGACTCGGGTCTCTGCTTCATGTGCCTGTCGACTCGGAGGACAGACTTGGCTGGTGCAGGGGAGACCAGCAAGGATTCGGGCTCATGGCTGGCAGGTCCTGACTTGCTTCCTGATGGGTTCCCCTCTCGTTTCTCCTCTCCTCCCCAAGTTCTAGGGAGAGATGGGTCGACAAAGAGTCGTCCAACGAGGGACCGGTGAACCATGGGTCAAAGCCATCGTCCAACTCGAGAGAACTCTAAATAAGGGCTCCACTGTGTTTCTTGCACAGCAAGCGGAGCGAGAACGGGCACCTTCCTGTCCGGTGGATCGTGCATGTGAAGGATGCAGCGCTGCTTATAAAGTCTGCAAGTTGGTTGCTTTATGGTTTCCGACTTTTATTTCCCTTTTTCAAAGCGGTGCCAGAGAGAGAGAGAGAGAGAGAGAGAGAGGGGGGCCAGCCTCTCGAGAGTGGATGAGAGTGATGATACAAGTCAACAAAGATTCGGACGGGTGACAGGGGCATCATCAAACCGAGAAAGAATACCCGGCACCCTCGCTCAGGAAGGTGAAGGCGGCGGCGGGGGTAATTATTGGCTGAGGGGGACGCACTCGAGCTCGATCTCCAGCTCTCCGCGCTCGACGTTCTGGAGCCGCAGGGTCATCTCCTGCCGCACCCGGCCGTCCACGAGGGAGATCACGCTGTCCTTGCCGAGCGTATTGTCTTCGGAGGCCAGCCATCTCCCCAGCTGCATGGGCTCCGAGATGCCGGAGCTCTCGTGCGCCTTGGCGGCGGAGACCAGCGGCTGGATGTCGATCTCCGCCTCCCCCATCCGGTCGTCGGTGGTGAAGGTGTCCTTGTCATAGACTTGCTGCCAACAGAGGGAGATCTACTTAATTTTGACGACTAAACCCGGACAAATCTTGGCCTCCCTTTCATTCTGTACAGATTCATGCAATCAGAGATCTATTTCAACGTGCATCTATATATATATATATATATATATATATATAAATATGTATGTATACATGCCCCATGAAGGTCAGTCAGCCTGGAATGTGCAGTTCTGTAGATTTTATCATCTTTCAACGTCCTGGGGGCAAGCTCCATCCTGGTCACGCTGCTTGTTTTTGGGCTTTCTATGGAAAATAAAAATAGAAAAAAAATGGAGCAGCCAGAGGCAGGAAGGGTGGTTCTAATGGTACCCTATTCAGAAAAAAAAACAGCTGGGCGATGGGCCTGCTCTAGCTGCTCCACAATACTAGGACATGGGAGATGAAACTGTTGATTGCTCTCTATCCTTACAAAAAAAAAGGGTCAGTCGAGCACCAATTTTTATCTGTCAAAGTGAGATAGCCCCAAAAAACAGTAGGGGTACGATTTTGGCTTTTCGAAAAATTCCTGGCATTGAGGGAGGGGGAGGGGGGGAATAAATCAATTGCATACATCCAGAAATGTGCCACATTATGAGGGGTGGGTTTCATGGCTTTTACCTTGGAAAGGGAGTCGTATGGTTAACAAGAAATGAATATTTCCTCGTACATGCCACATAAAATAGGAGCTGTGGTACCAATATATATATATATATATATAACAATACAGTAATGCAGGCAACATGGATAAACAACAAAGTGGGGCAAGATAATATTGCCAAACAGGAACGGTGACCAAGGATAAATGGAATCGGTACTGGAACAACAATAGATGGACCGTCTCAAGCTGCTCAAGTCACTCATTAATTAAATGTAAATTAAATGAGAGAGATAAAAAACTTACCAGCTTCAAGGGTGGAATGGGGTCTGGAATGGACAGCAGTAGGCTTTCATTCCAGATCGGATTTAGGCTGCTCTTTATCACCCTTGTCTTCACCGACTGGAATTTTTTGCATGGAATGAAAACGGTTACTGCTCAAACATTGGAACCCAACTAAGCGGAGGATGAGTGCGTTCTAAGAGAACTTACTTGGTGCCCCAAAGTGAGCATGACGTAAGGGTCACTGCTCACTACATCCCTAATTGCTAGGTTGGTTCCTCTGACGACATTAACCTTAATCAACCCAACGAATTCAACCATTCCTCTCTGCAGAAGTAATTTTTTAAAGTTGAGATGCTAGCAACATTATTCTCAAGTGATATGAGATCCAAACAAGAAAATCAATCGCGCTAGTGGATACTCTAGCACCAAATCAATCTCACCGTAGAAAACTTCTTTGCTGACTTTTGCTCAGGTTCCTTCCTTCTCCAGCTGTTACGAAACGCTTGACTTAGTCCTTGGCGTACGCGAGTTTGATGCTTTTCAGAGTTCTTCTTATCCTGAACGGAATCATTATTACTATTTGGCTGACTGCTCTCTCCTCTTAGGCTCAAACCAGTTGATGTGTACTTCATGACGCATGGATTTATGTCCAAAAATTGTTGCAGCTCATATTTTCTCCTGAAATTCCAGGGCATTGTAATAGGTCTACAAAACAATTCGGATAATGTAAAGGGGTACAACGTTATCAGAAACGCACCGAATGAATTCTGAGCGTTCTTCAATTGACGAGTCTGGTCTTGGTTTTTTGATATTCTCTGGCAGAAAAGCTTCATATCTCATATTTACTGCACCATTTCCACCACCATCAATCAAGGAATCGACTTGTTCATCAGTCCATTCGTCTAGCTTTAAAGACAGGACCTGGGGAACCAAAGAAGATGTTGCAACCCAGTTACTTTAAAATCAATATGACAGAATATCACTTAATCTGAGTTTCAGTTAGTGGGCCATACGACCCATAAACAATATAGACGTATTCGTTTCCCCCTGGCTGACATCTAGTCTCCAGAAATTGATAGGAACAGCAAGGCAGACAAGAGGAATACAAAGAAACTAGGAGAAACTAGAAAAACTGATAGTTTAGGCCTCTGATAAGAACCCTAGAACACGGACTACAGAACTAGACGATAGTCTATCGGGAGGACTATGGCTCTTCCTGGGACTAACCATGAAATTGCCCCCTTTCCTTTCCTTTCCTTTCCCACAGAGGATGCCCAAATACTCTCCTCCCCCTCTCCGTGGAATTTACTTAAGATCACTTTCTTCTCTGGGCCTCTGGGCGGCACATCTGTCTTTTACTCCTGTATGAAAGGCCCACCGGGGACTCATCAGAAATTCACTTTTCACTGTCAATTACAGATATCATGCATGAAAGCAGTCACGAAAAAGGAGCACAGGAGTAAAAGCAAAATTGCACGAAATTTAAGTTAAATAAGAAGAATGGGCTATCTTCTAGTACCAGTCATGAAGTATATCAGTTGACAAATAATAAATCATCGCACAGTTGGAAATATCCACAAAGAAATAGGTATGAAAACTAGCGCAGCACGGAAGGGATCCTTGGGTAAATTCTGCTGGAGTGAACTGTGCACATTCTAACGGGCTCCAGTTGGCAGTTGTGGACTGGAATTAGTAAGTTATATACCCTTGGATTTGAGTCAAACGAAGTAAACTAGGCTAATGCTCGGACGGAACCCGACAGGAAGGGTAAGAGTTTTGGTTGTGTGCAGTCAAATGCGCAGATTGATTGGTCTCTCAGGCCAATTCCAAATGGTTAATGTACCTGCTAATGAGTGATTTCAACTAATAAGTTCAAGTTTTCAAGACCCGTGGATAGACTGAATTAGTGGATCAAAAGTTAGATCGGGCACGAATTCTGGCAGAGAACAGTTTAAGATGGACAAAGAAAGGAATTTGATTAATGTTCACATCTGAATACTGTGGACGGGAAAACAAAGAAACAGAGGACCAGTGAATCAATACTTGATACAATATATGTTGTCCCAATGAGGTGGACCTGACCAGAGACATGAAGACTTGATGCAAAAGATCATTAATTGGGAAGCTAAATGAAAGATGGCTTAGGTGACAAATAAGGCTTTTTTTGGTTAGGTAACAGGAGAGGAGGTGATTTTTGTCCGACTATGCTTTCACGTGAAAGGGTATTCAGTTCTTATTCTGTCATAGATAAGCCATTAAATATTTTTCAACCAATTAAGAACCCCATCAGCATATGGTCTGAATTACAAAGACCCATTTCGGTTCTCATCCGTACCTTCTCACATCTTACTCCCTAAAAAATCTAGACAATATCAAAGACCTTTTAGAGTTCTAGAAATTCTTCTTATTGAATAATCTTAATGTAACTTTTATTTTAGCATGGATAACCCTTCTTAAGACACGAACTGCTAAGAAAGAAATGTCCCCTAATCGTTGTCATTCTTTTTTTCTCTCTCGCAGAACTGCGCTGTCTTTTTCCTTTTCTCTTTCCTTTCTCTCTCATCATTCCACAGTAGGAAAACAATTCTACTTGGACAAAAGGCCAGGACGGGTAGCCCAATGATTATTGAAAGTGTAAAATTTTAAAATAATTATGCAGTCGTAACTTCTTTCTCCTAAGACATAAGAGATGGCATTTCAGAAAAATTATTTCTTAAGAAACACTATTTAATGGAATCAAATGTAAAAGAAAGGTTGGGGTTTCCTTGAGAACCTTATTCCAGTTCAAATTTTCTTTTAATTTTTATGAGTTGGCGAAATGATATAAAAATAAGAAAGGTTCTCTATGAACTTCTATTTCCGG
The DNA here is from genome assembly GCA_024713555.1 of Spirodela polyrhiza. Classification (NCBI taxonomy): domain Eukaryota; kingdom Viridiplantae; phylum Streptophyta; class Magnoliopsida; order Alismatales; family Araceae; genus Spirodela; species Spirodela polyrhiza. Next base: position 4,955,571 of record CM046529.1, on the reverse strand, counting down.
AATGATCCGCAAAATAAAGGTCTTACTATTAGAGGCAAAAAATCTGCACCAGCAACGAATCTGAGAACGAAACAGTAAGCAGGGGGAACGTTGCGTCAACCATAAACCAGAAATTGATTAAAAGATGCTTTCCTTTTAGACTAGAGGATTTTGAAATTTATCATATTTTAGTAAACATGTAGCTTCAAGATTCATTGTTTTCTTTTTTTTTCCTCCATCACATTAAGTCACAGTCCGAGGTGGAACCTTTTGAGCAGATAGCATAGTTATGCAACTTGATATGGTGAACTGACAATTAGCAATTCAAACCTCTATAGTTGCATCTTCACTAAGACACTAATAATTATTTAGCTTTAATATCGGAGTGTAGGTCTAGAGTTCAAAACCTCCAGGTAACACACTATATCTATATATATATATATATATAATCCTCCGAATGGTATTCTTTGTAAAAGAAACTTTACTGTACAGTATTCCCTTAAATTTGAAAATAATAAAAATGACAAAATACCTGGATGTCAACAGAGAAATTGAATCCACTTTTTGTTGCAACAACAATAAGCTTGTATTCATCTAGATGAAGGTTCCAATAGGCCACCGAAAAAAGTATTTATAATTTTTTATTGAAATGTAGAGCTTCCGCTTGGTGCGGAAGTGATTTTCAGGTAAAATGAAAAGCAATCATGCCGATCTGCTGTGAGAAGCATCAGACAGAGACTGGATCTTGAGAAAGTGTTCTACAATTGCAAAGTGTACAAATTTTTAAATTGTTCCTAAATATGCTACATCAGCGAAATTCCCCTTTCAGTTTCGTTTCTTTGTCTAAGAGTACGCCCATGATCAATCCCAGTTGTTTTATTAACAAGTATAAACTATTCCAAAAACTTTTGGTTCTCAAGACATTAAGGTCTTAAGATATTTCTAAATTTCATTTTGACTTGCCTTGAAATCATCAATATGATAAAAAATAACTCAAAAAATTCATTATAATAATTTCCAATTCAAATATAATACTCCGATATCAGTTATTTTACAGGCTACATTATTTCCATCAATCCTATGCCACGAGTTTGGAGACGTTGATACTCCCAAAATACCTACACAACATATGGATAAATGATGGCCATAGTGTAAGTGAGCGTGGCATGTAAAAGACGCTAGTTGATCTGTCTGCCAGTATATGTTGGGCGCCATCACGTGATGCCCCCAAATAAACAATAAATAGCAAAACCACGCTGTCACTCGGAGTATCCCCAATATGATGCACAAGGTGCAGACGGATCCTTTGAGTCATAAGCTAGTTGATTCTTTCCCTCATGACAGAATTATCCACACCAATGCTTACTTTTCTTATGTTTCTTCGTCCAATTTTTTTTTTTTTGAAACATATGGTTCTCTCATTGCCGGAGAGCCATTTTGGGAAAGTACTACTTCTATGCAGTCTTATACAGTTTTATACCTACCAAATTAACTTCGGAATATCCACTCTACATAACAGTAGCCTCATCATTATTCTCTAAGTTCCACTTTTTTCCGAATAATTGGCTGATGTAAAGAAATAAATGGGAGGATTCCTGATCATTTTCCTTATCCTTGGCTTATTCTGCCTGAGATGATAAGAAAAATAAATCAACAGCAATGATTAATAGAAGGAACACTAATAGCATCATTAATGGTGATAACAACTGAACAAAATAACATCACGCCCATGTTTGAGAAGAAAATCGCAAAGAAAACAAAATTTTCCATATGAAAAAGATAGCAAAATTTATGCACTTTTCTAATTTTTTTGAAAAAAAATACCTTTGATATGTGAACTCCAAGGCTTCTGTGAATCCCTGAACATTTGATACAAATAAAGACGCCAAGATTGAATGACCTGATTTAATCAAATGACTCAATAAGAGATAGTAGACCCATGAAAAATTTAAGGCACTAAATAATGGCAATTGGGATAGAGTTGTAAGGCCTTTTCAAAAACATGATACCATTGCTTAGAAATTTTAATGTAATATAATATAAAGATAAATTCATGGCGTGCTGTGATGAACTGAAACCAGTAACATAGTGAATGTTTACTGCAACAGAGTAATCATGCATCTTGAGGACATGGATGTCTTTCGATCACTATGAACTTGCATCAGAATCTGAAGTAAAATTTCCTATTTCTCATGTAAAATTTACTGATGCAATTAATGAAAATTTGATGAAAGCGAAATAGTTAAAGTTTTTGTTCATTCTAAACATCTTATTCAGATTATAAAGAAGGTCTAACACTACTCACGTTCAAACTGTTAAATAGACTCTTTTGGATTAACTTTGCCAAAAAAATATACTCATAACTACCAGCTTTGGTTGAAATCTTTGGTATGCTATGAAAGCATGTCCCAGGCATAAGAATGCATTAGCGACATGAAAACCAAACTGGAATCCATGCCGATTCGGATTGTTGTTCTCATTGCGTTTCTCTAACGGTACATAGCACTATGAAAAAAAGCATCGTTTTGGTGCCTACATTTATGCGAAGTTTATTGGAGTCCTGAGTTTCACTGGGAAAAAAAAGTTAAGATAACAGCAGGGTGGGAGTGACTCAGGACTATCCTGGCAAGTACGTATGAGCGAAAGTAAGTTAATTATTTGCATGATTTGATCGATTCCCAACTAACTCTTTGTAATGCAAATTTTATAGGCACAGGAATCAGATCACAAACAAAGAGACGAGGCAATTTTAGATCATTTGAAAACTTAGAATTTTTGTAAGTTTTGTAGTTCTGTTAGAGACACCAATCATGGTAGAGTTGATATAAAAATAAAATGCCGTTTTCCAATGGAAACAGACACACATGTGAGGTATAGTGGGAAAACAATTGGTTACGTGACTAAAAACAGATGAAAAAGATAACATATTGTTTCAGGAAAGTGGGGATGACAAAAGGAGGGTAAGGAAATTAAGTTTTTGGAATAAAATGATATTAACAAGATTATAATATTAGCATGGTTCTCATAAATTAAAAGAAACATGTTCTGTGCTGGTTGCCAGCATTTTAAACATGGTCATTTAAAATTGAAAATATTGAATTGAGACAATCAAAGCTAATAAGGCCAAGCTTTCGGACATCCAGGTACATACACCCATTTAGGATCTGGAGAACCACAATCAGCACAAAATCTATTATCTGGCTGGTTCAATAAATTTTCCAGCCTTTCCAGTGGACCTGCAACATGAGAAACACGACAAGCAAAGAGAAAACAATATTAACCAATTTAATGCTAAAGCATAAGCTTGTATTTCCTTCATGAAAAAAAAGGAGATTTTTCCCAATAGTAGAAGTACAGTAAGTGTACATCCACTCAGTTCTATGAAAACAGAAATATATGAACCGTTCTGTTCAACCATTGTATGCAATAAAATTAGCACAGTAAGGATAACACCAGGAACTAAACCGAGGTTAGCTTGGAGCTCTTGAAACTATCATTTTATTACATGTAATAATCCACTGGATACGAACATAAACCATAAGCTAACACTTACGTTTCCATTTAAAATTTTAACAAGCATATCAATCTTCAACGGTTCCAGAAAATATAAACCATGAAAATTTTACACTGAGGTGTACAATGGTTGTGTTTTGTGTGATCAACATGATTTATTAAGTTTCTAAAAATTGTGACGGTTTTCAAAATTATTCTGTACATTAGTATCTTTGATTGAGAATGTGTCAAATATGCTTCTAACCAGGCTGGGTACGACGAGAAACCTGTTATCAGAAAGAGCCAAAATCAGATTGCTAGCTGTATTATTGTCTAGCAAACTATGTTATGGGGAAATGAAACAAAAACAGATTCAGTTTTATATATAATCGGAATCGTCTGGTTGTCATCTTCCACATCTGACGAGCATGATATTTGTTAGAGTTTCGGAGAAGTGGAAGGAGCCATCCAACGTCAGTAAATACTACATGGCAGAAACTCTGCCAAGGATTCCAAAGTTAGCTGACACATAGAAGAAAACATTCAGTCACATCAGTAATATTTCACCAGGAAAAGGGAAAATGATGTGTATTTTCATGCTTGGTTGGGCGGATGAGATGTTGTTGCTTCACTTTTAACTAGTGTTTATTAATTCTCATGGAAAGTAAGATCTACTGTCGTTCTAAATCGAATTTATGGCACCAGATTGATTAAGACTCCGTTAATTAGGATTTAGAAAACACATTCAAACATTACGGGCAATAAACTACGTATTCAGTTTATAATTTAGCGAGTCAGTATCAAATGAGAGTAAGGTTCATCACTATCCTGTCAAGACCTCCCACATTCAACGCCAATTAATTAAAAAAATGAGAAAAAAGGAAGAATTTCGAATATCTTTCCGGTATAATGAAGGCATCATACAACGGAAAATCCACAAGAGGCGATAACGGTGGCGAGCACAGGTGATTTGACCCGGTAAAACAAAGCCTAAGACAACCATGATGCAATGAAATGGGAAAAATAATTGACCTGGATAGGTGCTGGGAGCGGGTTTCTGTCGCAGAGTGCTCATCTACGTCCACATAAACGAAGGAGCAATCACGAAGACCTACCCCAGAGATGCATCGCCTGTGAAAATTATTTAATCAACAGCAAGAGTAAATAGGGCCGTTTTCCAGCGAACGCCGCAAGAAGTCATCTTTAGATTCAGAAAAGATCTGGCCCAACCCCCCGCGCGTACCGTCAGGAGAGAAAGTGACGAGGGAAACCAGGGGCCCGACTATCGGTGCGATTCCCTACGCTTCTGGCTCTGCCGACTCGCGCATCGTCCTTCTGCATCTCGGCATCATCCCTTGTCTCCCCTCCTCTCCCCGCGCAAATGTAGGGGTCGTGGCGAATGACGCAAATGGAGAGCGAGCGAGAGAGAGAGAGAGAGAGAGAGAGAGAGAGAGAGAGATGGCTGTCTTGCCGTCGTAGGACCGGAAACAGAGATGACAACGGTCACTGCCGGCCTCCTCCTCCCCATGCCTACTGGGCCTGGGCCAGGACCCGGCCCGGGAGTGGCCCATTCAGCTCCCATCTCCGAGCCCACCACCCCATTACCACTTGCTGCGCGGTGGGCGGGGACAACGACGGAAAAGTGGGCCTAGACCTCCTCATTCAGTGTGTAGATCATCGGGCCAGATCACGGATTTCAGGCCCAAACCAGGCCCGGATCGGCTTCATTTTTTTATTATTTTAATTAAATGCAAAAAGCGCGCTCATTTCATTTGTACTGAAGAGTAAAAACATTGATAAAATGTGAAAAATTAGCTGAAAAAGAGATATGGGCTCGTGGGCTCTGAATTAAAAATTAGATTGATGATTGACCATGCGCCGGCTCTGCCCCCGGATTTACTTCACTTGAAGGCCATGAAGCCCGAAAATTTTTAGTCGGCCCGGCCCGTTTGCGGTGCATTTATGAATAATTGAGAGAGAGAGAGACGTCGTCGGAGGTGAGGGCCGCCGGAAACGCCGCAGTGTGGGAATCGGATCCTCTGCGCTTCCGTCGGCCCGAATCTTCGTGTTCACCTTCTTTCGCTGGGCTCGCCGAAGGGGACACCACACGGGCGGCGCAGGGCCAGCAGCCGGGTGCGTCTTCGAGCTCGGCGGGGGATGACCCATCGTCACCCGCGAAGGGAAGCGAGAGCAGAAGCGACAGCCGGCGTCCTCCAGCTCCCCTCTCGTCCTCTTTTTTCGTTTTTTTCTTCCCATCTCGGGTGATTTTCGCCCAGGCGAGAGATTCTTCAGTCTGTAAATTGCGCACCTCGTCGTGCCCAACGCCGTGACCATGCCGGACGTGCAGGAACTTGTGAGCGACCTCGTTCTCAAGCTAAAGCGGCGGTATCTCCCTTTGATTTGCTCTAGTTTTGTTAACCCTTTCGGATGTTCTGGTTGGAAACTGAAGGGTTTCTCTGCCCCATCTCTTTTTGCACGTTGCGGCGTTCCTTTTCTAATTACGTTGTGCTCTACATCGGAATCGTGTCTCCGCTTGACCTTTGCTATGGCCAATATGTTTTCTCTCAGGAGGATTGAGGGGTCGCACGCCTGCGCTAAGCTGACAGCCGAGTTGCTCCGTCAGGTGGTCTCCCATCAGAGAGTGCCGTATACAAGTCAGGCTGCTGCACTGGTCGATGCAGTTAAGGCCGTTGGTGAGAAGCTGATCAGTGCCAACCCTGTCGGTATGTCCGTCACCCTTATCTCCCTAAGAAATCTCTGTTTTTGGTCGTCGTACAGGTCTTAAGGCAAGCGTTTTCTCATGGGAACGTTGCTGATATCTTGCATCCTTGAAGTTGAATTGTGACTATCTAAGACTCATTTGATCTCTTTCACAATGTTTATATCATAATTTTATGCACAGGCTCCTCTTTCACAATGTTTATATCATAAGTTGAAATGATAATCCTTTATTAAGATAACTACTCCACTTTTCGTGTTTGCATTATTGAAGGATTATGCTCACATTCCGTCTGGCTTTTGGATGTAGAACTTGCTGTTGGGAATATAGTAAGTCGTGTGCTGCATATTATCAGAGAAGAGGATATTGCTTTGACTTCATCTGCCTTGGAAGGGCTCGGTTTCTCTGCTGGTAGCGACGATGATGACAGCCATGCCGAGCGCGATGACCACCACGTGGGTTCATCGCCGGCAGTAGTGGCTGCTGCTGCAAGAAGCACTCTGAGGGCTCCCTCTTTGCACACGCTTCTGGAGGGTATACCTGACTCGGCTTCAGTTCGCTATCCTTCTTCCTCTGGTGGTGATTCTGAAGGCAAAAGCAGATGTATGAGCACTGTTTCTCTCTGCTGATTAATTTTCAGAGCATAAGTTCAGTAACTTTATGACAAAAGGCGGATGCTTCAGATAGCTTTTTTTTTTCTATATATACAGCTTGTGAAATGTACGGGAAATTTATATCAGCTGTTCCTTGACATCTTTTCATGCACAGCTGATAAAACCTCGAGGACGAGGAAGTTAAAGCATGCTGTTATTGAAGCTATCAATGAACTAATCAGCGATATTGACACTTGCCATGAGCAAATATCTGAACAAGCGGTTGAGCATATTCATCAAAAGTATCTTCTTTCCTTTCAACACTTACAAATCCTCTCTTTTCAGTTATTGCAAAAAATTGCTTCGATGCAAGTGTTTATAGTGCAATTGCAGTTCCCCGAAGAAAGTGATCTTTTAATGGATTGTCCATAATTGTTAGCTTAGTTTTTTATCCCCATATATGAGCAGTAGGTCTCAGGGTGTTAGTCATCATATGGTGACGCTTTTTTTTCGTTTCTTGGTCATTTTCCCATTACCTTCTCAAATTCTTCCAGTGTTTTCTACAATGAGTGCGAAGCATTTAGTTTTAAATTGGTTGGTTTGCTTATTTGATTATCGATTCCTGAATACATCTCCCATTCATTTCTTGTTTGGCGTACCTATTTAACCGTAAAATCATAAAATCTGCACCCCTTTTGTGTGGTTTTGAAAGCTCTCAGCATGCTTTCGTGGTAGAAGCTTTACATTTTCCAATCTTTAGGATCACTTTGCATTTACTCATCCATTAGGATTGCTTTAAATTTTTTATCAACGATATATCATTTTTTCCTCCTTTTTTTAAAAAAATTACAATTATAACTTTTTGGAATGTATTTGCTTATAGGTAACCTCTCAGTTTGTTTTTGGTCTCATTTCTTATTTTGTTTTTATTTCTTGAGGAGGATACAGAAATGTGAAGAGATATATTTACAGTCTCTAGAGGAGAGAAGAGAAACCAGATCAGACTTCTCATGTTTTAGTGCTGATAACAAATAGCCATGGGCTGGTTTTCTATAAGCTGTTATCGAAGCTTATGGTAGATGTGGTTATGCAAAAAAATGTCAATTACAGAGAGCATACTTCTAAATTTGTTTGATGTTTTTGTCCAACTTGTGCATTCATGCTTAAACCTCCAAGCTGTTGAATCATGATCAATGTTGGGATCTGGTGAGCTGATCAACCGTTGTCAGGAAAAATGGGAAGTAGTCCTATTTCCTTTAATGCGAGTTGGAACCGCATGATGCCTGGGGTGAATTTGGGTTAGCTTTGTATTCTTATATATTAAAAATGATATGTATCTAACTTAAAAAATTCAAACAAGCACATCTGAACAGTATTCATCTGACCAAGTTTTTGGGTGAAGTCAGAACCAATTATTATATGGGACTAAATTGGAATGATATAAAGAATTTTCTTTTTCTAATTCCCAATCATAGTCTATTTTTATATCCTCTTGAATATTTAATCAGTTTGGTAAAATCCAATCTCTCTATGTGAGATTGATGATTCTGGGTCAATTGACTGCAAATTTGATCATTGAATAAATGGTGTACAATGGATAGGATGAACCCGGTAAGGGAAATCTTGATTCGGTGTGAGTGACCCAGGATCTGTGTTGATTTGTTGGTCACTTATAGACTGATATCTTCTTGTAAGCTGCTTTGGGGTGGGTTTTCTCTGGAAATCGATGGTGCGTGCCTTCACTTAAGATATTGTTGCATTAATTTTTTTGCTTTTTGATCATTGTATTATCATAGTTCATTTTTTCCTACCTCATGAGAGATTTCGAGTTTTTATGCATTCACACTTTATAGACTTGCTGGTTTGCTAACTTCTGATGAGAAGTTTTTCATCGTAGAATATTCTGCCAACTCAAAGAAAAGGGTTCTATGCAGTGAGATGGGGTGTTCGCAAGTTGTAATTTTATCTTTCGGTGGGGAGTCCGTGCTGGGGTATTGTGCTGCACATTTAGGTGTTTTGTATCTTGTACCCTTAGACAGTGGCACAAATTGAGACTAGCATTGGCAAGTAGTTCAAATGTTCAAGTGATAAAAGCCATGAAGGAGAAGTGCTAGTGGGGAGGTCGGATTTCTTAGAGGCTATGGGACAGAAACTATGCACAATTTCAGAGACGATAAAGTGAAAAACTGGGGGAAGAAATTTGGAAAAAATGATATTCATCATTGTCATTGTTGCAGCTGGTATATTCTCCTCTTCTAATCCTTTGTCCACCTTTTGTGGTTTCTCCCACACAGCTCCAATGCCTGTGAAGGGGTTGGAATGAGGTCAGTGTGTCGAGATGAAAACGAGGGCCTAAAAATTGTATTTTTAAATAAGAAATTCCATCTTGAAAACATTTTATAGTTTCCTTCACAAAAAGTGTACTCGAACAAAATTTTAAAGTTTAAAAACATTATATTTTTTTCTTTTAATAACTAATCGTGATCTGGACTGCAATGATTTGTACTAATCTCAAGTAGGTAACTAGTATGCAGAGTTTTATTTGGGGTAAGAGATGCCTTTGGTCTCTTTATTCTTGGATTAGATGTCCTCTTTGTTAGTTCTGATTTTAGAAAAGTTAGCCATCGTGATAGTATTCCTTTTTCGACTCATTGAAGGAGTGCACAGATAGTATAAGGTATTTTTTATCAAAGTAAATGACAAATCATTTTCAAAAAGTCTGCATTGTCTTTGTGCTGACGTCCCATTGCCCCAAAAATGAGCGTACATGTCAAACTCTACGAAAGAGGAGAAAGATAGGCTTTCTGTTGATCAAATTGCATACAGTCCCCTTATATTTTATCTACTACCTCCGAAATACATGCCGCACCGTTTACAACGTAGGATATTGTCATGGCCTGGATTTACATTCCAAACTGCAGGGTCTTCTACCTGCCCCTTGACTAAATATAAAGGAATAAAAGATCCGCTTAGTATCCATTTTTCTTTTGGTTTAGTTGGCAATGTTGTGTGCCTTTGGAAGTAAAGATTATGTGGAATTGGGAACTGTCTGCTCACCCTGATGTCTACCCTGCGCCCTCTCTGTTTCTCCATTATTCAGAAAACTTCCTCTACTGTCAACTTCGATCGGAAAACTTTTCTCTAAAGTCTGGATCTTCCAATTCCTCTTGCGTTGAGCACAAGATGTTTCGCCGGTCAGCACCTAGTCTGAATCCTAGACGTTGTTATTGTTAGCCATGTTGTGTAACTATACATATGAATCCTATAAATATGACTTTCGACCAAAAAACTTTTCTCTAGAGTCAGAGTTCTCCAATTCCTCTTATGTTGAGCACAGGATGTTTCATTGGTTAGCACCTGTTATGAATCCTTGACCTTGTTATTATTAGCCATGTTGTGTAACTATACATATGAAAATGAATTTTTCATCCATTGTGACGGTGTAACTATCAAATAGTCCAACTTCTTTTTGAAAATTTCTAAGAATAGTAAACAGCGGTATGGTGACTTCAAACTTTGATGATTTGCTTGGGTAATATTATTTTTAAGTTCGTCTTGTCGTGACTTAGGTTTCTATGTTTTTTTTTTCTAGCGAGGTGATAATGACCTTGGGTCGTTCAAGGACTGTAAAGGAATTCCTTTATGCAGCGAAGGAGAAGAACCGGTCATATCGCGTATTTGTTGCAGAAGGTGCTCCAAGGTCCAATTCCTTGCATTTTTCTTGCAAATAACTATTAATTTGCTTCTCGATTCCCTGTGAATGAATGGTGTCATATTTCTGCATCTACCTTCGTCTTGTTCTTTGTCATGTTGTCGTGAATAGATATCAAGGACATGTTCTCGCAAAAGAGCTTGTTGCCAAAGGCTTGCAGGCAACAGTTATTACTGATTCAGCAGTTTTTGCAATGATTTCTCGGGTGAACATGGTAATATCAGCCAAAGGGTTTCATTTTTGCCGCGTTAACTTTTTGTGATGTAACTCAACGGTTCCTATGTTAAAGGTAATAGTCGGAGCTCATGCAATCATGGCCAATGGTGGAGTCATGGCGCCTGTTGGTCTAAATATGGTTGCCCTCGCGGCACAGAAGCATGCTGTTCCATTTGTTGTGGTTGCTGGCAGCCACAAGGTGCGATACTTTATTTCATATAGAACTGTCTAGTTTTCATCTTTCCTTCCCGAACAGATCGTTTATACGTAGCTACTGTAGAAAATAGCTCTTTCTTTTGGTTTTTTTAATGAATTTCTGCTATAAATGGATACCATATTGAAAAGTTGAAGTATTCCTGTACGGTCCTCCTCAAGATTTGGAAGCTAGAGCGGTTCTTTGTCCCTGCATCCTTTTTCTTTGCACAAATCTCCTTGTAATCTTGTGCCTCCACCTGTAGATCCATGTTACCATCTGTCTCCATGGGGAGTCATATAAATATTTATTTTATTATCTCACTCATCATTGTTCATTCGCCCATGGCTTTAACCATGGTTTAGTTTGGATTTGCACCATGCCTGCAAAAATTGTGCTGTCAGGGGCCCGCAGAATGTCGAGCCGATTCACATTTACTTAAAACCTTAAAGTGCTTAGAAGAACTTCCTTTTCTTAGTCATTCAAAAACATTTCCCCCAAGTGGAACGACAAATCTGAGAAGTAAGCTCGACCAATGTTAAATGTGTTGATTTTCTTTGAAGATTGATATGGATATCTTACGGTGACGACCACCCGTAAATAGCAGCTTCTGTTCGGCAGGAGCTGACTTACGGAATTGATGGACACTATCCAGCAGGGCAGATTATCTATCCTTCTTAGAATAGTCTCATATTATGATTGCCACTTGTAGTATTTAGTTTCCTCTCGCGATTGCTTTCGGTTTTATTTTCATGCCTATCGAAAGTAGATATGGATTCATCTTTCTGATATGATTATCCTCTGGCTGTGGCAGCTGTGCCCGCTGTATCCGCACAATCCGGAGGTCTTGTTAAATGAGCTGAAATCCCCGTCCGAGCTGTTGGACTTTGGAGAGTTTTCAGACTGCATGGATTTTGGAAGACGGAACGGCGCCCCTCTCCTCCACGTTGTCAATCCCGCATTCGATTATGTCCCTCCCAAGCTCGTCAGCCTGTTCATTACCGAGACGTAAGCTCTTCTCTCACATCTTCGCCTCCAAATCAAGCTCCTCCCATTTTTTTTTTTAATTGCCCTTCACAAGAACAATTAATGATGATAATATAACGACGACCCACGAAATCTCGGCGACTCTTCTTCGGCAATCGGAAGAAACATCCTCGTCAAAACATCAAGAGTTACTAGAATTATTCCGTCAAGAATATATTCATATTTTTTGTTGGATTTTTTTTAAGCTTGTGGCTCCTATCATTTTTTCAGGGGAGGTTACAACCCGTCATACATGTACCGACTCATAGCCGACTACTACTCCGCGGACGATGTCGTCGTGCAGCAGCGGAAATCAGGCCCTGGGAATTAATATATAATTAAAACTCGTATAATCGCGCAAGCTCTTCGCCGTATCATGTTCCCAGAGATTCTGGTTGACTTCGCATCCGGGGAGATGGCAAGTTTTGAGGAGGGGGTAGCGTGTTTCCACGCGTTTAATTAAATATTATTCCCTGCCTGTGTCGAGCTGTCCCCGGATCAGTGCAGCTCAAGACAGTGGAAAAGGTCATTTATTTATTTATTTATTTACGTCGACTCCGTTGTACGGCTTAAATCCCGTGTTTGCAAGTTATGTCTCTGAAGGTGGATGCCCAATAATTTTTTTTTAAGTCGTTGTAAGTAGATTTGCATATTTTTAGTGGATATTTATCGTTGACCAGGTTAAAATAACTCGACTTCGCTGTGAGTTTGGGGGGGGGGGTTGACTAATTTTTCGGCGTCATCGAACGTTGGCTTGTCTGCAGATTCCGGTCAGAGGGCCTTGAGGCCTTCTCGTTGACGAACAACGGGCCTGCCACAGACCATTTTAGGGCCCATTTTCCTGCCCGGCCCGTCCGTACGGCGAGGGAGGAGTTTGTGCGCAGTTATCCGTTAAGATTAACGGTCACTGTGTGCCCGAACCGACTGGGGCGGCCGATGGCGTGACGTCTATCGGTGGAGCCGCAGCGACAAGGACTGATTTTTCCCTTTTACGGACGCAATCGAGGAGATCGCTTGACGGCTTGCCCCCTTTTGTTTCGGGCGCGTAGGCGTGGCGTGCGGAGGTGACTGAGAGGGGCCTCTGCGACAGACCCACGCCCACGGGGAGGTGAGGAAGCGGGAGGATCTCGCGTAGAATCCCTCGCCTCCTCGATGGCGACGACCATGGCCACTCATCCCACTCCCGCGGAGGCGGCGGCTGAGGAGGAAGAGTCGGGGATATCGAAGCTGCCGCCGGTGTCGGGGGGCAGATGGAAGCGGACAAAGAAGGGGTCATCAACCCCCGTCGCGCCCATCAACTGCCTCGACGACGGCTGCCTCATGCACATCTTTAGCTTGCTCAGCCCCATCCCCGGTTCGTGGAACAGCCCTCCTCGTCCGCCCTTCCTCTTGTGGATTAATCGATTTTTTTTTAAGCCTTTTGTTTTCTGCGAGCTGTGACTGAACCTTGGTGTTGATAATTGCTCTCTCTCTCGATTGGGTGCGATGGACCTGTTGATTTGATATGCGGTGAGTTGGGATTCGCGGGTTTGATCGAAGAAAATAATTAGAACGGTTGCTCCCTGTAGGGTTTCTCCATTTTCCTACTATCGTTAAGCTTTTCTCACCTTTTTTTATTGTTTTCTTAGGGTTTAGTAGCAATCCAATCTTATTTATTGTTCTCCGTGAGTTTCCACGATAGGGAGCTTTCTCATGTGAACTGCGAGAATTTGTCTTTGGAGTCCCTGGATTGAAATACCATACAAAACTTTTTGGCAAAATTTAAAACAGCTGCGTGCTACCAGTGTCGTGATCTCAGGGAGCTGTGGCATTGGCCTTCTGCATAATTTTCTAGAGCTTGATAATTTAGTAATATTTCAGTGTTTTTTTGGCTATCTATTGCCATTTATTTTTCTGGACGAAGTAATGCATTTGGATACTTGTTGACATCAGACCTGTGACGAACGATCTGAACTCTTGGTGAATTTTTTTATTTGGATGTGTTGCGTATTCATACTGAATCCAATTCATAATCTGATACTATCTGATCCTCCTAAATCTCTAGTAAACTATGTGACGGATGCACCATGAGTTTTTCTTGAGAGATAAACTAGTGGAGCGCTTGTAAAAAGGACAGCGAAGAAGGGGGTCCTTGCTGGGTTGAGTTGAAGGGTCCTTCGCCATTTTGAAAGGTGAATCTATCATCTGAATGGCCGAAGGGTGCCATGAAAAGGATCCTTCCAGTACACCCGTTCCTATTGATGATTGCCGCTGTCTATCAGATTTTGGGGCTCCGCACTGCGCGGATGCTTTTGAGGCGTTATGGTTGTTTCGTGAAAGGAGAGGATAGATGGGGTGTCTCGCCATCAAAGATGGTGAGACAGAGGATTGGTGACGCTGATAGGGTTCTTCGTGAGAAATTCGAAATTAGAAATCGGGCTGCAGGGATGAAGAAGAGAAGGATGGAGGAGTCTACCTGATCGGGCTCCACTGTGCTTACTCATGCGAAAGGAGCAGTTTATTAGCTCGCAGGTGGCAGGTCGTAGGCTTGTCTGAGCTCAAATTGGATTAGGGCTCTAATTTCAATTTGGATTTTGGGTCCAATGTCTGGACCTGGACCATGTGGCCAAGAGCTTTACCTGTAGCTGTTTGCTAAACTGCTTGTTCAGCAAAAGCGGTTCCATTGATCTATCATGTTTCAGTTTGGGAGGTGGCAGGATAACGGAGAAAGGAAAGGACTTCACAGTCTGGGCTTGCGTTGACCCTTGCTCTGATTCTGAGGACTAGACAGAAGGCATCTGCTTGTCCATCCATGAAGAAATCAGCACCCCACCCAGTGGGTAGAGAGTACCAGACACAGATGAGTTTTACGGCCATTTTTTCTATCTACTCTTGGGAGACGGTGTGGCTAGAACTGCATATGGAGGACAAGAATCAGATTTCGATCATGTTAGGCAGCAGTTTCAAGCATTGAGGACCCGTTGTACTGGTGATGACGGGATCATTCAGAGGGCGGGGGGGGTTAGTCAGCGACCATTTACATGAACAACTCAAGAGCTTCTGTTTAAGAGGGTAAGGAACAGGATGAATGAGAGTTCTCAAACGCCCATATGAATCTGCTTAATAGATGCTGTTCTTGTGCTTGTGACGGGTTTTTGAAGTTGTCTGTGTATCTGCCGTACCTTTTGCGAATGATAATGGAGGCAATTCATATGTAAGAAGAGGAATGCAGGCCCCTGGTCGATGGGCACAGAATGGACCCCTTCCTCTGCACAAGTACCTCTAGCTCATCGCCTCAATCCAGACATGTGGAAGCGGTCAACCTCCCCGAATGACTCTGGCCTGAAACCCAGAATGGATAGAAAATGGCGAGGCTATGGATTTAGATTGCGGGAAGAAGATTCTGAATTTTCCCCTACTAAATGCGCGAGGTTTTGGATGCAGAGAGAGTTAGTATTTTTTAAAAACTTTCTCTCTGACGACCATTCAGTGTATCAGAAGATGCCCTCCATGCTTCATTTTGTTCGACCATCATCGATGCTTTCTTAGATTGGGATATCCTAAGCTTCCCTGGGCAGAATGTCCGAGCATCAATGTCTGGTTTTATTTCTTGTTTTAGATGATGGAATCTTCTCACCATCTCTCGGACATGCAGATCGGTATAGCACGGCCCTCGTGTGCCACAGATGGCGGCACCTGGCCTGCCACCCGCGCCACTGGTTGCGGGTTGAGCGGCCCGTCAAAGGCGCTCCCCGGCCGGGCGTCTTCCCAGATCTCAGGGCCGCAATCTCTGCTGCGAGGTTGGCACTGCTTGTGATTCTTTCTTAGGAGCATAGAGAAGGCATGTACGGCCTGTAACCCAGAAAACGGTGCTGCTCTTTGAAGGCCGGGGGACACCATTCTGATTGCTGCCGGCGGTCGTCATCTCGCCTCCGATATCCAGATCAAGAAGCCGCTTTGTCTTGTAAGAGAAGCCTCTCCTTTTGCTCTCTGACGTGAATTGCATGCCCGAGCCGCCCCCGCCTCTCCGCTGATCGCGCTCTTCTTCGTCTCCCACAGGTGGGCGGCGGGGCTCTCCCCGAGGACACCGTGTTGACCTGCTCCCGCGGTTCCGACAGGTACCCACCCAGTTTCCAGCTTTGCTTTGTGTATGGTCTCGGACCAGGTGGGAGTGGATATATATATCTTCACGCCGGCGCTGGTCCGCTCCTTTCAAGCATCTTTCTTCACTCCGGCCGGCGAAGCTGGTAGTTTTAGCACCACACGCTGGCTGATGTTGATTGTTGGCGGGGGGGGCGCAGTGCGATCGAGTTCCTGTCCACGTGCAAGGTGGCGAACCTGACGGTGAGGGCCGAGCTGGGCTGCTGCTTCCTGCACCGGAGCGGGCGGCTCACCGTGGAGGGCTGCGTGCTGCAGTGCGAGGAGAACCCTCTGGACTTCCTCTCCTTCCCCATCGTGAGCACCGCCGCGCCGGCGGCCGCGAGGGAGCGCGGCGGGGACCGCGTCACCGTCGCAGAGACCCGCATCGAAGGCGGCGCCAAGGCCGTGCTCTCCTGCGGCACGCTGACGCTTCAGCACGTCCGGGCCATCTACGCCCCCAAGGCGATCTTCTTCTGGTTCGAAGCTGTGGAGAAGTGAAGTGAAGTGAAGTGAAGCGAATCCCTCCCTGTATCTATGCAAATATGTGCCCACCCTTCGGATGAAGCCCCGGGGATCTGCGATGGGCCGCCATCCATTGGCTTGTACGTGTGGATCAGGCCCTCGTGCGCAGTACGCGGGGCCGGGTTTCTCATCGGAGAGTCGCTCTGTCTGATCTTTGCACTTGAATTTCTCCGGGGGGGTGGCCGGAACCCGGGGAGCGGAAGAAGCCGGGCATCTACAGGAGGATCCAAGGCGGAGGAGGTCCTGCGGATAGCAGTGGCTGGGCCTCCCCACTCCAAACCCTAATGGGCGACAGGTTACGTATACCTGCACGTACTGGCCATTGCGCGGCTGTTCTTAACATCATGGGCCATGAGAGAGAGAAAGGGGGGTTAGAGAGAGAGCCAGGCTTGGGAGTAACGCCTATCCGTAACGCCTATCCTGGCCGCGCCGCACGCGGCACAGGAGAGAGAGCGTATGCGACACACGTGGCCCGTCGTACCGTGCGCGTGGTCGCGTACGAAGAGGAACCCGCCGTTACGGCCGACGTCTCTGTCGTCCGTTAGAGGGCCACATTGTCGTAGTCGGCATTTCACTGGGCTTTTCTGTTATTTTTACGTGCTTTTGGCGGGCGTTACCATCCCCCTCAGACTATAAGTAGGGGTTCACAGGCAGCGGGCATCAGCAGTGGGAGTAGAAGAAAGTGGAAGGGGAGGAGATGGCGACGCTCAGCATTCCCCAGCCAGTCCCGTCCCCCGCGGAGGACGCCGAGGCCCTCAGGAAGGCATGCCAGGGTGAGTTCTTGGACTCGGTGCTCGCCTTTGGCTTCTCTTGCTAAGGTTTCTGGATCGTGTGGCTTTTGGAATTCTCGGATCTGGTTTCTGATCTGTCCCGATTTGAGCGAATCGGAGATAATGCTCGTGCCTTGGCGCCTGTTTCTCCGATCCACTGCATATGATTTTCCGTCGGGAGAAAGAGGAACGCCGCGTTTGCGGATGAGCATTCGAGGCGCGGGGCTGTAGTGGCTGGAGATGAATATTTGTATGGAGGTTTAAACGTCGGGCGGCGGCTGTCTCGTGATGATCGATGTCTGTGTGCTGTACAGGGTGGGGTACAGATGAGAAGGCGGTGACAGAGATACTGGCGCACAGAGGCGCCGCCCAACGGACACAGATCAGGCTGGCCTACGAGGAGCTCTACAAGGAGGACCTCGTCAAGCGCCTCGAGTCGGAGCTCTCCGGGGACTTCGAGGTAAGCCAACCACGGTCAATTCTTGCCTCTAGAAACCGAGGAAGATCCGAGGGCCCCCCATCTTTTTCCTTAACAAAGTAAATTGGGAGCGAGGGGATGCTCCGCTCTTCGAGTTCATGCTGTCGAGATGGACGACCTGTAGTATGGTTGGGATGGGCGTGTGGACTGATTCTGTGTGTGGATCCAGAGAGCGGTTTACCGTTGGATTTTCGAGCCCCTGGAGAGGGAGGCTATCATCGCCAACATCGCAGTGAAAGAGAGGATCGACTACCGCGCCATCATCGAGACTGCGTGCATCAACTCCCCAGCCGAGCTCCTCGCCGTGAAGCAGGCCTACCAGGCCCGCTACAAGCGCTCCCTCGAGGAAGACGTCGCCTCTCACACCTCTGGCGACCTCCGCAAGGCATCTTCCTCCCATCCGACAGCACCCCAACCAGGTGCCATCTTATGCTTATATCCGGCTTACTGATCAGGCGTTGCTTCTGCAGTTCCTAGTGCCTCTGGTGGCGTCGCACAGGTATGGTGGGGAGGAGGTTGATCCGGGCTTGGCCCTGTCGGAGGCGCGGATCCTCCATGAAGCCATCAAGCAGAATGCCTTCAACCATGAGGAGATCACCAGGGTACTCACAACCAGGAGCAGGCCCCAGCTGAACGCCACCTTCAACCGCTTCAAAGACGAGTTCGGCGTCTCCTTGACCAAGGTCGGACGAGCACGATAATCCATGGAAATCTCCAACTCCCAGGCCCCTCTCCCCTCCTTCCTTTTCATCGAACTAAGCGATACACTTCGTGGGACGCTGTGAAAAATACAGGGTTTGTCGAGCTCCGGGTGTCCAGACGATCTCTCGTCATCTCTGCGCGTCGCGATCCGCTGCATCGCCTCCCCTCACAAGTACCTGGAGAAGGTGATTGCTCATCCGCAGGCCTCCCCCCTCGAAATATTCACCCTCGTTCTTCTCTCACGTTCGCATCCGGATCCGGGGGGCTCCCCCGACTTCTCAGGCCCTGCGCAACGCGTTGAAGAAGCCAGGAGCCGACGCGGACGTCCTCACGCGAGTGATCACCACCCGCGCGGAGAAGGACCTCAAGGTGATCAAGGAGCTCTACCTCCGCCGGACCAACACCTCACTGGCTCATGCCGTCGCCAAGGAGACCTCCAACGACTACAAGAACTTCCTCCTGGCTCTCATCGGGAACTAAAAGATTAGCGAGAGAGAGAGAGATCGGGCAGATCAGGTGGGCTTCAGCGAGCAAAGTTTGAAGTTTTTATGCCGTTTGAGTTCTCTGTTTAATGTAATAACGAACAAGGGAGTCGCCTTTATTTATGGATCGCCTTGCATGAGCCTCGTGCTTTCCTAAGTAGGCTTCGGACTTACGGCCCGCGCTAGCCCAGAGCCCGGTTTGTCTTCCCCGCGCGGAGGGTTCTGCAGAGACGAAGCCACTCACTCGCGAGAGAGAGAGAGAGAGAGAGAGAGAGAGGGGGGGAACCTCAGGCAGCCCGAGTCTAGAAGAAGGAAATCAGGCAGCCCGTTCAACCCATCAAACAAACAGAGCCGACGGCGACGCCATTGACGGACGGCCGCCGTGCAGATTAATCCTCTTGTCCAAGCACCACCACCGATACCATTTACAAACGGATGGATATCTCTCCCTCCGCGAGATTCGAACAGAAACGCTGCAGCAGTCCGTCGTCAACCAGACAGGCGGGCGGGGTACTCCTCACTGGGTGCTGGCCAGCGCGGCCGGGTTCACTTCTTACGGGACAGAGCGGCAGCGACTCCGCCCACCACGAGCCCGACGGCTGTTGCGGCAATGCCGATCCCGATCACTCCATCTGGCCCCAAGGAGGAGGAGGAGGAAGAAGAAGAAAATGATGATGATCCAGAGAGAAGCTGCTTGCCTGCCCAGAGGGATGAGAGAGAGGGAGGGGGAGGGGGATCTCCTCACCTTTGGCTATTCTGTCTTCCACGGCTTTCTTCAGTGTGAGGGCCTGCCTCCAATCCGGCTGAATCTGCACACACAGAACAAAAAGGAAGCTTAGGAACTAAGGACGAGGGGAAGAGCCGTCCGAGAAGTCTACCACAGCCCTCGGCCATTGTTGCCGTGAAGTTCTTCCCCTAAGAATTGGGGGCCACCGGCTTTGTGGCACCTGCCATCAGATGCCCAGAGCCTCTGATAGAGAGAGAGAGAGAGAGAGTTCCCTGTGCGTGTTGACGGAAATCCTCATGAATTCATCTCCAAAGCTCAGCAGTTTCCACAAAGAAGAGACGGCTATTTATTTGCTACTGTTTCCTAGTTTCAGCGCTCATCAACGACCAGCATTCGACCCCAACCGGGCCCTTGTAATCGAATTCAAAGAAGGGTCATGAGTTTGTTGCGGTCATGAGGGCGGGAGGGAGGGAGGGGATAGATGGGTCTGCTGCGGAGCTTTCTGATGATACGCAGAGGAAATCTCACCCAAGAGAGAATTGAAACGGACTCAGTGGATCATTTAATGGAAAAAAAATCAGGATTGATCTTGCAATAAGTGTCCTAGACATAATTCCAAGTCTCCATCTTTGTATTCCCACCGAAAAGGAAAGTTCAGTTCTCCCAATCAGTATAGCTCTCTGACCAAGGTGCTGCTGTCTTGGGGCACCAATGGGATTAATACTAGTTCCGTTTCCTTGCTCTGATAAACTTCCTTCCATTCATGAGACACAAGGCTCGGTTGTCCTCCCCCATAATAACCCGTGTTTCATGATGAGGAGCCATCCAATCAGTCCATCCTGTTATATGTCTGAGAAGTACTACCCTTTCAATTTGCCTCCAATGTGGGCGCACAAGGAGACCTCTGGTCCAGACATTAGTGTACACTTTGCACTATGCCTTTGAGTGAACTTGGTTAAATGTTAGAACCTGACCACAGTCACTCGCAGTGGTTAGGGACTTTAGGGAATGGGGAACTAATGTCGGGCATTTAAGTGAGTCCTAGCAGTATTTCCCTTGAGAGCTTTATGAATGAGGATTTCTTATTAGTACTGGCGATTGTTCGGGAGGAACCATTGCAGACGCATGGGCAGTGGGGATTCCGGGACCAGAGCATTTAAGCCGTCACATAAGCACAAATGAGGAAATGCTCGCGTGTTTAAAGTAAGAAAATGCTTGCTTGCGTCTATCTGACGAGGAAACTTTTTATATGGGCTAAATTTATTTTCAGGGGAAAAGGCTAATTTTCTCAGGAGAGCAGTTTTCTCCAATGAGAGCTTTACGTTATCCAACATTTTCGCATAAAAAAAATTCTTATATGATATCGAAATATAACGTCAGTTCATACACATTGCTGTCACAGGTCAGAACCAAAAGTCTGAGATACAGTCGCCACTCAAAGGCAGTCTGGAACACGAGGCATCACTTACAGGCTCATAAATGACAGAAGAAATCGTGCAATGACTTATACAGAAAAAGCAATAAGATGCTTTAGTGTTATCAAGCTGCATGATATTGTCTGACTGGAAAAAAGCAATATCATAATAAGATATATAACACGTTCCTTTTAGTAGCTCATCAAAAGAAACTCCTTTTAGTATTATCAATGTGCAAAATAGCATGCTCTGTTCTGGCAATGAAAAGTTCCAACTAACTTCAATTGTAAGTAAAAAAAAAAAAAAATGCATGTCAAATTATATTAGCAAGAAACTAGGAATTACTCAGTATACGTGCAGAAAACAGTATTATGCGTCAAATATCAAAATTTTAGAAGTTTAGTCAAACCTCCAAACACTGTTCCACAAGCTGACGACTCCTTGAGTAGTCTCCACTCCTATAGTACCCGACTGCAAGAAGATAAAGGCCCTCTCTCCTCTGTACCGTACTGATGTCATTTCCTAGAGAAGCTGCGACGAATAAGAAAAAGAAGAAACAATCAAGATTATAAAGCCTGTGGGTGCAATACAAGTCCAAAAAAATAAATTCAGAGAGAAAATTGATCATCATTGCATGAGACACACATTCAGAAAAACCACCCGAGATCTATTCAAAGACCTCTATGTTCATTGGTAGCATGGGCTCAACCACAGAAACTGACTAAATAATGGGGAAAACACGTTATCTAAACAAAAGATTAGGAAAATAAAAAAAAGGAAAAGCAAATAAAGCTCACTCTACCTTCAAGCATGCCAATACCCCTTTGCACATCCTCAGGTTGTCTGGAGTGTACAAGAGCCCAAGATAACCTCATCAAGCTTTCACTCATATTTTCACTAGATCTGTCAGTTTCAGCAATTTCTCTTTCACAACCCTAGCCAAAGAAAGAAAATTAGAAAATTGGCACGAAAGTATTCCCATAGAAAGGAAAAATGTCTTTGAGAGGGGACAAGAAAAATAAAACTGAAATTTCATAAAAGATATGTCAAGAAAAGCGCACAGGAATAGGCATACACAAGATGACAGCGATGATCGCACCATATAGGAATATGATAACATCATGATAATGACACATATTCTACTGTTTCTTAGAAATTCGCCATGTGGTACATACAAGGAGAAATGACAATAATTTTCTATCCAGCTGATAACAGTCTGAAGCGTCTAATAGATCGAGTCGCATTAACGCTGACATTGGAAAAGAACGGCCACTTTCTATTCAGCAGTAACGGATTAACGATATTTTTCAATCTGTAGTGAGCTTAATATTTACCAATTTAATCGCAGAACAAGAAAGGGTGGAGATCCGCACAATGTTAACAGTCCACAGAAGAAATCCACCATGACAGAAAATCTACAGAAAAAGTTCAACGAGTCGACCTTGTAGAACGCTGAATAGAGAATGGACATGTCACGGCATAATAATATATCGCTAAAAGATATGCTGATTGAGCAGGATGCGCAATAAAATTGAACCCCCAAACCCCACGGCAGAGAGGAAACGACGAGGGATTGAACGATGGCAAATTGGCAGAGAAGCCCTAAACGAAGACGTGATGGCTATTGAGACCGGTCTCAGGCCAGAAATCCCCGAGGGATGCCAAAACAGCGAGCCGTAACATAGAATTTAAATACCGCACAAAATAAACGAAGGCAAGCAGACGAAAGAAAAACAAAGGGGGGAATTGGGTTGAGGTCAGGGGCATACGGCGATGATATCCCGGTCGCACCACGGGATGACATCCCCGCCCGTGAAGAAGTTCCCCACCGACTCAAAAAACTTTCCGATCTTGGCCTCCATGGTCGATGCCACACACCCCGCTCCGCACCGGCCTCCCGCCTCGAAGGAGACAAAGCAGGGATGAGTAGAATCCCTCCGAGGATTCAGAGGATACACCGCCTCGGAGGGAGGAAGAGGAAGAGGAGAGATTATTTATTACTTCGGGGCAAAGCAACGAGCCAGAGAGAGAGAGAGAGAGAGAGAGAGAGAGAGGGGTGTCCACCTGGACGGAACACGTAGGATAAAAGCCCTCGGTCACGAATAATACTGGGGGCGTCATTTTTCATAATTCGACAATCTGCCCGAAATTGTACATGTATCCTTCCATTGGCGTTGATACCCCTAAAATCTAAATCTTTTGAAGTAATTGGCGGCGGCGCAGCCTGGCCCCCCTCTATCTCTATTCTTCCAAGAAACAGAAGGCAATGGCCGTCTACGGGCAGCAGGATCCTGTGGCGGGGCTGCCCCAGCCTGCTCATCCCATGCAGCAGCGGAGGGTGGAGATACGGCCACGTGCTATCAGTGAAAAATAGAAATCGTTCCCCCCTATTCTGCGTACAATGTTCTGCATGCACCTCAGCCTATTATGCCAAGAGCTGTCCCAAGGTTTGATCAATCATATTGCCACATTTGTAGCCATTTTTTTTTTTCCTGCTAAGTTGGCCGTGGAAAACCCTTGGAGAAACCATGGACTAATAGAAAAAAACTTCCATCTTTGTAAATTGAGGGCTGATATTATTTGTCGTGCATGATGGGTTGAAAAACATTGCAAATGGATCGAGCTAGAATTGTCAATAAATCACGCGGTAGTAATTACTTGTCATGGAGTGGTTAGCCCAAAGTCTAGGCTCACTCAAAGAGTTGTGTGCTCTTCTTCTAACATGGGATTACATTAATTAATGGAAGCGAGGCCAAAATGGTCAACAAGGCCACAAGTCACTTCCTTGCTTTTTTAGGGAAAAATATCGCATTTTTTTCTCTATTTGACTCGTAAGATCAGTTAGCCCTAGTCTTTGATGTGGACAGTGTAATCATCCTTCTAACAAGGTGGTGGTGCGACTATTTGTCTACTACTATGATGTTCTAACAAGGTTAATGCGTACATCTATTGAAGAAGAAACCAAGTTATAAACCCACATAACTAGAGACTTGGATTTTTGAATCAATAAAGAGTGACCTTGACTCTATAAAAGATTAAAAAGAACCTTTAAATCTACAAGTAGAGAGGGTGAAACCTTACAAGATAGAATAACTCAAGAGACATCAATGCATCGTTTATACTACAATGAGATGCCTTATGAAGGCTTAAAAAGGATGTAGGATGATCCTAAAAAGTAAAATAAATCTTGGGATCAGATTATGAACGAATTATGCAACATACTATTGATAGACTTTGAAGAAAATAAAAAAAAATATAAAATAACAAACAATTGAATATGACGAACTCGGAACTAAATCAAAATAGAACATAACTTTTTGTACTCTACCAAGGCCCAAATAAGTTTTGTGTCATCCCTTCATATTCTCTTTTTTGCAACTCAATTCTAAAGTCGTTATTCCTACCCGATTCTGGACTCTTATGAACGCTTTCACGTTGGGGGTTACATCATCATCATACTTAAATATTAGATTAGACACGCTCTTGTGAGGAGGCTTGGGAAATCTATATCTTTTTTTTATGGGCACAACACTTGTAAAATGTGCACAATACTTCTCAACTGGATAATTTTCATGAAATTTTAATAACTCTAAGAATTTACTTCAACTCTACATCACACATTTACTTAAAACTTCACTGCCGTGGAAAACAAAACCCTCTAGGAGACATGGAGGAAGAATAAAAAAGGCAGACCCATCTCCGGGCAATGCGAAGTCAACAGGGCAGGGCAGCTTTCTCATTAGACCAGAGCACCGCAGGCAGGCCCAAAAACACATGGCCTGTGCAAACCAGGAGCATCAAGCGCCCGCCTCTGAATTTACAAGGCCGCGATTCCCACTATAATTCAGTCCCCCCCCCCCTCCGGAACAAGAATTTACATTCCTCACCCCTCACTCCACTCCACTTTCCTTCCACAGACCCGGAGGGGCGGGGGGGGGGCGGGGAAGAATCAAGAGAATAGAAAAAAAAAAAAAGGAAAAAGAAAATAAAAAGTGATGTTAGACACACGGACCTTTCTCTGTGCTTGCACACCACACCGCCTTGGGAGGACTTATTCAATGGTGGCGGCCCCCGCTGGCCGGATCAGGCGTCCTCTCGCCTTCGTCAGAAGGGACCCACCGGCGGGCTCGGAGGCCGCGGCAGCTGGATTTATTTAGCCAGGCGCCGGCCTCTCGCTTGGGACCCAAATCTGATACGAGGATCAATGAAGGGCCTCGTCATTTCCCACGCCCACGCTTGATCTCTCGACCATGCGGACATTATACTGCTCGTAAACTCTCGCCCGGTTCTCAGCCCACCACTGCTCGGCCTGTTTCTCGCTGAACCGCTTCCGACTGCACACCCAGAAGACATTGGAGGGCCAAGTCAGACAAGACACAACAGCAACATATCGTCGATGCTCTGGACTGAAGAACATCGGTGATGATCCTATAAAAGTATCCTTTTTGTAAAGGGAGAAAAATAAAATCGCCCGTGATGCTGTCAAAGAATGACCTTATTTTGACGAAACGATAATATGGAGAGAAACCATCTTTGTTGGGTCAGATTTCCAAAGGGTAGGATGTGGATTCCCAAACAAGAATCAATTCATCACTTTTCAGCCGAGGAATGAGAAACATGAAGCCAAGTATTCATTTAATCATTTCTATTTAATTCAGTATATGATTAGTTGAGCCAGCAGCATTACAGAATTCTGACATGCCTATGAGCTATGAATGCAATTTTTATAGTAACACAGCTCTCCCAGTTTTTCGTAAGTTTTGGAGAATGACAAGATCATGTTCATCCAAGGTCTGAGAATCACAGTGTCATATCTGTCCAATGGAAGCTGTTGCCTACTTGCCTACTTTTGCATGCATCCTCCCGATTTATCCGAGACTACCACCTATGTTGGCATTGACTTACGCCAGTTCAGTCACTGTCGTAAGGTCGCGTAAGCACCTTCACGTCCATAAGCTCCGTCCCACAACATTGGTCCGGGTAGACTCAGCCTAGTAGAAACATGCTCAATAAGGTCTGAAAGCTGATAAACGATGTTCTTTTCCCCCGGCCAACTGATCTTTTCGATGGATTTCTACTTTTTCCAAATATTCTCGCTTTATAGGAAAGCCAATAATGACAAACTCTTACGAAGTAGTACTTTCACAAATGATCGAAATGAAAACTGATACAGCTTTGATCACCCAGAGAGTTGATTTACGTTTTCCCAAGAAGGCTTTGACGTTTGTAATCTCTAGGAGTAGGACATGATGAACCTGGTTGTACTACTTCAAAGGTCTTGTATCTTGACGAAGTAAACATGGCAACAGAGATTATTCTCATTTATTGATTAGACCCTCAAGAGATCTCCGATATTCTAACTGGTTTTTTCAAATTATTCATTTTAAATGCACTTCCAAAAAGAAGTTACTTCAGAATGCGATTATTGAATGCGAATATCTGCTAATATGAACCACATTAAATGAAACAACTTATGAGCCAAAATTCCAGATAAAATGAAGAAGTTGTTTTTATACATACCTGAAGCGAACTCTCTTGAGATCTTTGGCACCCCCCGGTAGTGAAATAAGGGTAATGTACACACCAGGTTCATCTTGTTCAACCCATTCGGTAGTGGGATTGGGATCATCGTCCACATTTTTGGTTCCATTTCTGGTGCTTTCTGAATAATCTAGTCTATTCTTGTTTTCTGTAGAGCTTGACCCGTTTGGAACTTGAAATCTGGAAGCATTTGAATCTGATTCGGGAAAAATAGAGGATGGAATGTCCATCTGATCCATAGCTACAGAAGCAGTATCGCTCAACCCAGTGCTAAAAGATGTAACAGAAGGTAGTTTGCCATTTCTCCCCATTCCTACAGGTAGCCTTTCAGCCATCTCCTTCAACTGTAGAAGATAAACGGTTGTACATTAAGGACAGAAAAACCATACACCTGTCAAGTCATGAATTGCCCCCAAAAGATGCAAACAACCAGCATTTTTTACCACACGTTCAGCTCAGCAATAAAGGCAACAATGCAAGTTAACCTAGATATCATTGACAAAAAGATAAACCATGTTTAAAATGGGTATCCGTGCCAGAATCTCAGGCCTTGCGGCATCCGTTGCAGTGCATCATACTCCCAAAATTGAGATGGAGTGTAAATACTTGTTGCCTTGACTATAGACATGCAGTACACAATTTTTTAGAGAATCCTTAAAATGCACTTGATGATCTCCTTTCCATTGGAACAGTTAACAGATATGGGATATGCGCATTCCAGAAAGAAACTTCAAAACTTCATTCCTTTCGCGAATGAAAGCAAATCAACATTGTTGCACCTCCAGACGTTTTTGTACAATTATGAGATAGATAGACAAACATGCCTCAGATAACTTTCTCAACCATTAGGTTCTTTGAAGGCGGCACCTTTCGAGGCCGCTTCTTAGAAGACAAGCATCACATTAATTAAAGATTTTGGCACTGAGGTTTAAATAAGGTAATGACATCTATCAACAAAATCCAATGAATTGTTGCATAGTTGAAAATAATCGCAGAAGCAAAAAAGATACAGAAGATTAAATTGCTTCTTTTTAAGACGTCCTATTGTCTCAAATATGAAACCTAATCCCGTCATTTTTAATAGCTTCAAACAGATTTTAGCAGACTGCATATTGAGAAACGGAAGTCATAAATATTTCAGACGAGCAGAAACAACTTTGAGGATTCTGAACGTCTTGATGCTGCAATGGTCTGCCACAGACCCAAAAGAATGTCGATGGAGAGAACTGGAGTGGTAAATAAATGGTGCACAGAATTTAAAGAACCGAAAGTTGGCACTGTACGAACAAAAGTAGTAGGAAGGAATCAACAATTTATCAGTCATATCAAAATTGTTGAACCCCGAATTCCTTCTCTAGTTTTGATAAACCACCATCAACAACAATCAAATATCAATAATTATGCTGATATCTGATTGTTAAAAACACCATCATGTTGTTTGGCAGGACAGACGCAATCAGATATCAAGAAAGATCATCAATACACACGCCAAAAAATAAATATCTATCAGAAGGACAATTTTCATGGAGAAGTGGGGGATTCATGATATTAGGTTAAAGAAAACTTGACATGTGCAAAGGTTCAAATGAAAACCCTCATAACAGTGCTCATATCTGACACCACGCACAAAGACATCCTAGTCCACGCTGCAAGCTAAAGAGGATAAGGAAAAGTCCAATATTGAGACATCAACAACAATACCGTTAAATACAAAAAAGGTTAAACCAAAACTAAAAACTAGGTCCATAAGACAACAAACATTTTCTTACTTGTGCGGTAAGTGTCTTGATAACTTCCTTCGCAGCTCTGCATTTTGCAGCCTCTTCCTCTGCTATTGACATAGCTGCCTTCAATTGTTTTGAAGCTCTCTCCAACTCAACTTCTTGACGCTGAGATTTAAGAGTGAGACTCTCTACCTAAACAAGAAATAAAAAATCAAAAAAATAATAACAACAAATTATGGTTCCAAGAGTGCACTAAAAGCATTATGTCAGCTCTAGAAAATTTTATACGCCAAATAAATTAAGAATAAGAATCTGGAGCACTGAGGTGTGCTTCTGGCTACAATAAGTGATTAACGGTTAAAAACAGAAGTCATTCAGATTCTGCATACCTCATAGATATAGAAAATAGGTCTTCAAAAACTACATTATTCGTATTTATGTCCAAGAAATCAAATTAAATTTCGTGAGATGACCGGTAAATAAAAGTGGCAACAATAATAGTTTATTATGAAATTTCACAACAGCAGCTTGACCAGGTCGTTTGCTATTTGCTTTAGTAGTCGAACAACAAAATTAAGACCATACCCTTCCCCTTTCTTTTTTGTTGGCACTTCCGACAGAGATCCCCAACCGTCCATGTTGTCAACATAAATATGGTCATAGCACTTCTGTAATGAAGAAATTTTATACTCAGCTTGATGTCTAAGTTGGCCCGTTCCAACTTTAATTTTAGTCTGGATCAGAATGGACAGCCCACGCAGGTTAATCCGGGGACTAAAAAAAAATGTCCACTTCTGTTAAAATCGTTGCCAATCTTATCAATCCGCCGGATTCCGGTCAAGTCCAATGAGTTCCGCATGATTACTGTATCTACCATACCCATCTTCAAACCGAGTCCACGAAAAAAATAATCATACCGGATGAGGTCTAATCTATACAAACGAAACCGTCATTATCAATATTTATCGTTCATTCTTGCTTTTATAAAATGGTCAAGACGAAGTAGAAAACTAATAAGTCATGTTATTTGAATACTGAGGGCTATAGGTGTCTTGTAAATGAATGCATAATATGATGTTGCAGAAGCAAAGAAGAGATCAGCAAAGAAAAAAGACCAAGCCTTGATTCCGCAAGGAATGAAAACAAAGATCCTTGAAACCACAAGGATCGAAAAAGGGGGAGATTCTAAGCTATAAGGGATTCCTCGAATCCACAATAGCTTTGGGCTAATAGCAAATAATACGAAATTGGCTCTAGATTCCCCAAAACATAGGACCTAATAGCAAACCAATTGATCTCCTAGAAAAAAAGTAAAGTCCAACCAAAATACCCTCATACGGAGGATCTGGTGCAAAGAAGATGCGGCAACATTCAGACTGTCAACTTTCACTTATTTGGACATTTTGGAGTGCACGCCCTCGGGGATTTCTCATTAGCTAGAATTCTTTTCTACAGCATGATATGATTCAGATATTTCTGTCAATAAGCATACTATAGACAACAGAAGAGATTCAGGCGCTCATCTTAGTCTTCTCAAAAAGATTTCAAAATCGTATGAATACAAAAACTTTCCATTTCGAATCAGCACATTCAAACTGCAAAGTTTTAGGAGAAATCCGTTTAGGTCTTGTCAGGACAATCTCCAACATACAAAACACTACCTTATTGTGATCACCCCAACATCACCGCACTCTGGTTGGACTTGAATACAGTAATTTGTTTTACCGAATTTTTCGAGGCGCTCTTGAGTGACGCGGAGAAATAAAAATTGTGTTCATATTAACATATGATAATGATTCGGTAATCATGCATATGATGGAACCATGGTAGCTAGAAGATGTTTCATTTCAGTATTATAATTTTCAACGGCACGACTGAAACACCTGAAATTATACATTGAGCACATGAAAATCTCGGAAACTGATTCGACACCAATTCCGGATGACGAACAGGAGAGAAGTCTGGTCGAAATAACGAGAAAATAACAAAAAATAACAAAGAAAAGAGAAAGAAGATTGGATTCCCTGACGGAAACCCTAGCTGTCTGATAACCGTTCAAGAGGGTTATCTCTCTCCACTCAGGCCTAAATGACTTGTTCCCCCTTTCTCCTTCCATTCCCTCTGTTTTTTGAGGTGCCCATTGTGAATATTGTTAAAAAAACCCTTTTACAATTTGGGCTTTTTCCCCTTTGCTCCTCTAATCATCTGTAATAGATATTGGGGACCAATCAGAAACATACAATCTCCCTCCTTAAATAGTGTGCCTTCGTCTATAAAGGAATATTTATAAGAGTTTATGGTATCAGTAGGTTCTAATAGAGGTGGAAAAAAAGTGGATATTTGCGTTGCTCCACAAAATGCAATACGCTCAGTTACTCTCAGAATCCAAAATTTAGGATCGATTTGGAGGTATAATCCCAAAGCAGAAACATTAAGGTCCTACATTTTCATGAAATCTACTTCTAGAGACAGAATCAGGTTCGCCCAGTATAATCTGATTTTAAAATAGTGCCCATTTAGAGAATAAAAACAATCGTTCGCTCTGCTGAGAGTGATCTAAATCGGCCAGCATGGATTTAATTCTGCTTCTTTTCGAGCAAAAAACAGTTTGGATTTGGAGGTAACTTATTTCACTAAAACACCATTAAAGTTACTATCTAGAGCTGATCACTAATTGAAAAATCAATCTACAGAATGGAAACCAGGTCAGTTACCTGTCTTAGTTTTAAGGTACCCCACTGACAATGGGATAGATCACTAATGTTGAGCAATACCCATGGAAGATGAAAACCAGAAACAGCAAAAAGTGGATTCACGAATTCCAGAAAACAACCTCAAAGATTGAGACAACTATCACAGAATAGGTGCTAGCAGGCAATTAAACTGTTGATGCTAGATTGTCTAGTTTGCTCTTAAGTTTCCATAATCCCCATAAAAAGGAACAAAAAAAATAAGGTAGTAAAAACGTTCTCCAGAGATGACAATAGCCATAAGAAATAGCTGCAAAGGTAATTCGTACGCTTCATGTACACTTAAGACAGTAAGTTAGGAAACGAAGTAAAATGAATGCATACCTGGGATCTTAACTTGAGAACTTCTTGGCTCAAGTTGTCATTTGCCGTTTTGGCATCATCAACCCCAAATCTTGGGGAAGTAAGTCCAGAGAGGGTTGGTGTCGGTGTTGTTGAGCGAGGAGGACTGGAACGTCTTGATATAGGCGATGTTGCACGAGATACAATCCTTGATCCAGGAACAGAAGCTGAGAAGAACTTTTTCGAAGATCCAAAGACAGGATTGAATGTTTTTGAAACATTGCTCCAATGGTAGCTTCCATTTGCTATATGAGATACACGACTGTTAACGAACTCTAATTTCTTGTTCTTCTTTGAAGATCTGACTTCCATCTGCTTGAAAGAATCCACAGAAGAAAGCTTAGATGCTTGAACCTGAAGCTTGGGATCCTTCTCTTCCTTCTCAACAAGTTCTCCTTGATACCCATTTGTTTTCCGAATAGCTGCAACTTGAGATGCTGATTCAATTTCCATGGCTTTCCTCAGTTTGCTAAAGCAGTTATCACATACACGATGTGGTTTGTTAGGATTTGGTGCCATAGACGCCTTAAGAGACTTCTTACTACTACAAGCATGACAAAATAGAAGGGCACAGTTGTAGCAATTATGCCGTTTCCTCTTAAAATTAAATGGCAAACGGCACCCTGAGCAAATTGACTGGTCTACCCCGGATGCCCACTTATGGATGCATATGCCTGCCGTAAAATTTGTTCCACAAACAATGCTTCGGACTTGTTTGTCTTTTAGAGCTTCAACAAGTGAAGGGGAATTCCTGTCATTTGTGTCACCATGGCCTAATCGGCCATTTGCTCCCTTTCCCCACGTGTAAACTTCAGTTCTTGATGTTAGGACTGCAACATGATACGCACCACAAGCAATCTCTTCCACAAAATTATTTGCAAGCTTCCCTTCCACACATGCAGGAAGCTTTCCGTCAGCCAGAGGATTTCCAAGCTGACCATAGACAGTACTGCCCATTGTGTATACATGACCAGATGTAGTAAGAGCAACTGTCATGCTATGACCACAGGCAACTTGACAAAAGTTTGCCTCAACCAATGCAGCCACACATGTAGGCACAAGTCTTGGTTCCTTATCCCCATGTCCAAGGCGGCATTTATCACCATCTCCCCATGTAAATAGTTTACCTGCAGAACTATTGCTCGAACTTGAATTTCCAGCCATAACTTCCACAACTGCAGCAGTATGCCACACCCCACAAGCTGCTCGTACAGTACGCAAACCCTTTAAAGATTCCACCTCTCTAGGTATTGAGACACTTTTCCTATCTCCATGACCAAGAACACCAAATGTTCCATCACCAAAAGTAAATAATTGTCCCGACGAGGTTACAACAGCTGTATGCCAAGGT
The DNA here is from genome assembly GCA_024713555.1 of Spirodela polyrhiza. NCBI lineage: Eukaryota > Viridiplantae > Streptophyta > Magnoliopsida > Alismatales > Araceae > Spirodela > Spirodela polyrhiza. Next base: position 4,922,718 of record CM046529.1, on the reverse strand, counting down.
CCACATGATATGGACGAAACATGTATGCCCTCAAGCGGTCCATTAACCCTTTTAGGGATCCAATGACTTACTCCATTTCCGTGCCCAAGGAGTCCAAAATTGTAAGTACCATCCCCCCATGTATACAGATCTCCAGACAATGTCACAGCACATGTATGATGTTCTCCACATGCTACAAATTCAACATTCATGTTGCTAAGAGCATCGACGAGCTTCGGTTGTGAGACATCAGAATCTACTCCATGTCCTAGCCTGCCTCCTGACTCCTCCCCCCAAGAATATATCTCACCTTGCTTAGTTACTAGAGCAGCGTGTCTTCCACCGCAAGCAATATTCTGAACATCGAGAATTACAGCAGATTCCAGAGCTTTGGGAACAAGGGAATCTATTTTTATCCCCGAGTGACTTCCAATTCTATGAATGCCACCACCAAGAACTCCATCACCAGTGCCTTCTCCCCAAATGAAAACATCACCCAAAGCATCCCCATCATCTTGACCAGAGCCATGACTTGATGAGCTTACAGCACTAGACAAACTTACCCTAAATGCATCCATAGGAATTCCCCTCACATGCCTATTGATGTTGTCTAAGCCTCCAGATGATAAAGAGTGAACAGAGCTGTCAGCAGAGCCTGTTGTAAAGAAGCCCCGATGAGGCACATTATATGATATCACATCAGAAAATGGTCTATCCAAGCCATTCTTTGTGGGGCTCCCAAACGGACTCTTAAGCCGAAGCAGATCTCCATCCTGGATAAATGTTATTAACGTTTCAACAAAAAGTAATTATATAAGCATATGAATATGTCAAAAGTCATACAAACCTTCTGCGTATCATCACTACTACCAAGTGGAGAGCTTAAGGGGGAACTGCGGGTATATGTTCTTGGACTGTTAGCACCTGATGAGACACTATCACTCCTTGATTCTATTCTCCATTTCCTTTGATGGCTGCGAGAAATCAATGCTTTCAAACCAGCGAACCAGACTTCAGCTTCGTCCTTGTCCTTGCAGATCTGTGAGAACAGATTTGTACCAAGTCAGTGGAAGTCTGCAGTTGGCAATAGAACCAAAATGTGAGCAGCTCTTGCTCACCATAAGGATTGAATTTAGCACTTAAAAAGAATTGAAAAGGTAAACACCATAAAAGTATACAGTAATGTTAACTGAATGAAGTAACTAAAAAAAATGTTTAAGTGAGAGGAATGTTTACCAAATCTAGCGATCTATCACTATACATAAGAGAAAATGACTGACATTCCTTTTCAGGGCGTGGATATCTTTGGAAGATTGCCTGCAGGATATTAACAAATGCTCACTTAGTACCTAGCATATGCTATTTCCCGAGGAAAAGAGAGATTTAAAGATATTTAATCTGTGCCAAACCAGAATAATACAAAAGAAACATTTATGCCAATTCACCACAGAAATTGAAGTTCTATGGCAGTATTCCAACTGAGAATTCATTTGGTTCTGGATATTCGTGATGTTCACGAGTCCTTCAGAAAATTCTTCTCTTGATAGAAATCTATGCGATGGTTTAGGCATCGCAGCTGGTGATGTAATTTATCAATAACCTCCAATCATTTTCCTTCAAGAACCTTTCTACACAAACCCAAAGTTCTCCAAAATAAAAGAAGATAATACTTTCCAAATCTTGCACAAGATAATACTACAACTATGCCTTAGAAAATTACATAACTTAGGTTTCTTCTTGCAAGCAAGTCGAGCTCAGTTCTCCTTTATGCGCCAAACATTTTTTTCAGAGTCAGTAATATAGGCTGAATGAATGGATTAGAAAAGTGATATAAAGTGGTTTGCCTGTACAAATCGGAAGAAAATCCTATCGCATTGATCGTACCAAAAACGTTAAATTATAGGAATGCATGAGGGAATAGAGCACAATAGACTCACAGTGCGTTGACCAGGTATAATTCTTGACACGTGGCTTAACTTGAGATGTTTTTCTTCTTTCCCCGAGAACCATATCAGAATGGATTCGTCCTGAAAAGTTGAAATTTGCATCAACTAAATAAAACTCCAAGCACAGCAAAACATTACTCAAAAACAAAGAACGACGGTACATGAGCCAAAAAAAGGAAGTTGATTGGGATCAGAGCCAAGGGCAGCTTAGTAAAACCGTTACAAATTGACCGCGTAAGACAAGCATATTAAGGTTCTCGAGAGTAGAGGGAACCGAAATCAATTAAAACTTAGCAAGGCAGCCGCCCACATAAGACCCCTTTAATTCATCGTTTATAAACGATAGTTCCAGAGATGAAATACATGATTATATCCCAACAATCAACTTTAACATTCTTAAACAGCAACTCAAAACACAATACGTATAGAGGAGGATGATGACCTTGTCTGGTTTAACAGGAACCAAGTTGTTGTTGCAAGAAATTTTATCGAACATGGTGAGAGATTTGTCTATAAAAAGTACATAGCAGTTTTAATCTTAAAGCTTAGTCAGATTAACTTTTCAAATGGGATTTTTCGTATATGACGGCTCAAAGACAACCGTCCTGAAATTGATTCATCCAAATTCAGAAATGTTCACATTAATTCTTGAATGGAGCTACCCACAGTGGATAGCCTAGGGTTTCAGAACCTAGGCACCTGAATGGGGATAGGAGGTACTGCACATGCAAATGAGCACACGTCACACATTCCAATTGTGAACCAAATTTGCAGCCTACTCTCCCTTAGGTACCCAATGTTCTCTGCCAGGGTTTCATACTGAGTTGTCTGAAGACTATGTGACCAATCATTTAACTGATTTCAACTTCTTTCTACACATCGACCCTGGAAAACCTGTGCCTGAGAATTAGTCACCAATAAGGCCCTGACAGCAGAAGAACTTCCTCTCTCTAGCTAATAACACTTGGATCTCGTGTCTCCCCATGGCCTGCAAATGAACACAGCCTTTGTTGTTGATGATGTAGCCCATGAGCAGTGGATCCACTAGAAAATAGTTCCTCAGGTTCACTTCTGCCACGGGATTACCCTATCAGATCAGCAGAGATTATGCAGCTCAGGCAAAGATGAGGAAAGGCTTATACTTCCAGTTGACAATAGAACTGAAGATACAGGGGCATAGGAAGGGTCGAATGGTGACTGGGGCAATGGTCCAGAAAGGCTGACAGATAGAATCGTCACCCAAAGCAGGACTATCCGCTGAAAACGGGAATTGTGCAGGCACGCCCTACCTGAGAAGGGTCATGCCTGGCCAATCCATCCTGCAGTTTGACCATGAAGACCCTACGATGGAACGACTATCACTAGAGAAAATCAGAAAAAGGACGAGAGGGAAAAGAGAGAGTGGAGGCGTCCATCAACGGATAAGGTTGGCATTCAACGAGTCAACGAATGCATGAGCCTTAGAGAGATGGAGAAAGAGGCAACAGGGAAAGACGTTAGAGCACCAAGTTGATGATGGCTTCTCCAGTGGCACACATGCTGGTGGTGGGTGGGACTAAAGATCAAGTTCTTGGTTGAGTTACAAGAGGCAGAGAGATCCTCTCTCCAAATACATAGGAACTAATGCAATTAATTAGCCTGTTATATCTGGCGTCTAACGCCTTAACCAGAGAAGGGAGAAGAATTCTAGGGAACCCACTGGGGCTTCAAAGTACATCGGATCACCCTTTGTGCAATAGAGGGGGCTTCAAAGTACATGGGTCACCCCTTGTGCAACAGAGGGGGATTCAACGTTGTTGTTCCTGAGACAGGCTTTATCAGTATCCACAACTCTCAGTTAACTTTCACTAGGTCCAAACTGAAGTTGGTGAAAATTGGGGCAAGAACAAAAGATAAACTCATAGTGTCCTCATCAAATAATTGCAATATTTGATTCCCACTAATAACCATCATCGTGTTCCATCATGTAGAGACAGAACTACAAACTTGAGTTTTCATACGTCAATAAGCTGTGTTAGATTACGAAGAAGTTTTAAGATGTGCATTATACACGCATAGAAAGGAACGATCACTTACATTTGTCAGTCTAAAAGGACAAAACTTGGGTTTCCCTCTACGCCCGTATTTCAGCAAGTATGCTCCTTTCTTCAGTGCAATAATGGCCTATAAGATTCCAAATACCACAAGAGTCATCTCTGGTTCTACACATTCAGCGTGCAAATTGTATGAGACAAAAGTACATTGAGTAGAACAAGCAACTAAACAGTTTATAAATAACATTGAGTAAAACGATGTTTATAAGTAGATATACATTCATCGGAGGATAAACGATTAAACAGAAAATATAGCAAAAGTTGAGCTTCAAATAGAGAACAAAAGAGACCACAGCACCGTTTTACATAACTATGCAGGAGCTATTGAACAAGAGTCCAGGGAAGGTAAAAGCCATTTCAATCGTTTATCTAACTTGGTAGCAAAATTGGAATTAAAGCATGATCACGTAAAGTGCACTTTATCTGCTCTTTGAAAAACACAACCGAAATTAAACGAAGTTCGAATTTTGAGATAACAACATCCTATTTAAATTTTCAGGATTCGAATTTAGGAAAAATAAAAAAAAGGTACATTGTGAGCATTGCAGTTATACCTACTGAAGGAGAGTCAACTATTGCTACACATTCCTTTCTACTCAACAAATGCCTCAATATTTTCTGACTTTTTTTTGCGAAGCAATTATTAAATGAAACGATTACTAGATATTTCTGTACATGTGCCAAAAGAGTGCGTTGACCAGATTCGAAACAGTAACAAGGGGCCGCAGAGATGAAAAGCAGACAACTTGTTGCATCCAATGTCTTGCATAAAAGACAAAGGAACACTGAACATGATCTGATTTATAGGAAATTATTATGTAATTTATGCATAAACCCTGAACATGATCTGATTTATGATTTACTGAGATAGCAAATATGTCTGTATGCCCACTCTTTTGTCGTCATAAATCAGTGAAACACATTTAGATGCCTATCATTTGTCAGTTGTATTTATTGACAACTGATGCCTGTATTTGTATCCCAAAAGTGTATAGCTTGCTGTTGATTTCCACCATCGAGGAACAAGGTCATCGCTGTTCCATCTTTCCTATTGAAAAAATTTATAGTCCTGATTAATGGCCTCGATTAAGAAAGATAAAGGTAAAGAGGTAACTAATTCCCCATCTCATTTGGGGCGGAAAACGAATCGACATCTCGATGTGATACAGCCCTTTCCTTTTTTGTTGGGAAAGAACGGCGAAGTCCATCCGAACCGTCCAATGAAGAACCGTCCAATAGCTCAAAAATACCTCAATAAGTGGGATGGATGAATGATTATTTCCTCCTTTGTCCTCTTGAACTACCAAATATCATCCACCAAATTTCCAACCCTTAATATCTAGTCAACATTGGATTTTTTTATTTTCTATGGCACCAAGGTGAACTTCTTTTTTTGGTAGAACATCACACGATAATTATAACTTAAAACAGATAAACGAGCCCCCGTTTGCATTTTCCAATATCTATTTCTGCTGCAGTAGAACATCCTAGACGTTGTTTGCTGAGGTGTCATTTTAGGAGGTCCCATAATTTACAAACATAATTCAGGGATCCAAATAGAACGAGATGCAATGGGGACGCATCCCATCTATATATTATCTGGTTGTGTGGTGCTCTGAATCATGTATGATCCGTCCCAAGAAAGACCACTGGGCTTAAATCATGCATGTCGTTGTTGGCCAATTGGAGTAAGAGGAGTGCAAGGATATTTTAATCGAAATCTTTCAGATCCATTTGACAGCTATGATAAAACTTCATTAGCATCACCTAAACAGTCAACTAGATAAAAATCAAATAGAATTCCCTATTAACAGTCAAACGGGGTGTACGGGCATCAACAAGTGAGAAAATTTCCCCGCTTGAGGTGCGTTGGGATCAACATAGACCATTATAATCTAGCTTGAGAGCATTGTTTGCATCATGTTTGACTTCGGTGATGAATTCAAACTATACGTGTTTCTCTTTGCCAGATGACTCTATAGGATCGTGCACATGGTGCCTCGTCTTTATATATGAAGTATGGTCCTTAAAGATTGACAGAAGGTCTAAACTGGTTCTTTCTTATGGCGAGCTACGTGAAAAAATCCAAAGCCTCAACGAGTCCTGAACAACATCCCAGTGTGTTGCCCCCAAATCATGATCTCCTTGAGAGAAAGATATAGGTCAAGTGCGTACGCCAAGAGAAAGATACGTAAAGAGCATTATGCTACCAAACAACAAAAAATCATGACCGGTTACCAAAAACAAGAGGATGACAGTCATGACGCTGTTACCCGAACCTAGGTTGTTTCAAAAAATGTCCAGGAATAAATACCGATTTTTGCAGCAACAAGTTTAACAATTACCTGCTCTATGTCCCGCTCAACCTGGCCAGACCGCGCGTGATCGATAGACATCTTCTCCGGCCAAAGCATCAGGGCATGACCCCTGCGCTGCACGAAAGACCCAGCGCATCACCCATTCTCGAAGTGAAACCCATGCATTCAACCGTTCAGCTTCGCTCCATCACCCGGGGACTACACCAGACGAATGCCGCCCTCCGACGGATGGGTAGTGCCGTCTTCAGGCACTGCGGCACACACTGCAATCCATCTCAGCATCTGTCCGCATCATCCTACCACGAATTCGGGGAGTCCTCCAACAATACAGCTTTCAGGTCTGCTGCCGCCGCCGCGGCTGCCTCGGAGGGAAGCTCCGGTTCAAAAAGCAGGATTCTGACCTCGGGCGCCGACAATCATCAAGCGCGGCACCAGCAGCAGGATCCCCCGACCTTCCGGAAAGAGACTTGCCAAGAGCTCTCCCACGAATCCCCTCCTCCCCGACCCCTCGAAGTGACCGATGGGAGGGCAAAAGCTGAGCTGAGTGCAGCGTCGCGAGAAAAGGAGACGCGGGGGGGGGGCGCTGGGCGCTGGGCGCTGGGCCAAATAGCTTAGTGGACGCGGACTTGGCTTCTGGGGCAAAATTGGAAGCACAAGCACACGCGGGCGCAACGTAAGCACGTTGCGTTTTGAACCGCGGTGAAAGAGACGAGCACCATCCCGCAAGGGTCGTCTCAATCCTTTTTCCCGTATTTTATTAACGAAAATACCGCGGCGCAGCGGACCGATCGCCCTGCTGCCGTCGGACACGTGACGACACATCGAAGCCCTCAACAGCGGCCGTGCCTCGGCGGTCGCTCCCATCCCACTCGATTTCATTTCTTTTCTCCCGAAAATAACAAGCGCGCGCATATTATGGCTACGGGGAGCGTATTTCTCCAGGATGACGTCATTACCTGCCCATGACCGACGCGGCAGATTAAATCGGGGGCTTTTCTAGTAGTGGAAGACCGCCGCACGCGCGGCTCTGATCGCCCACCCAACAAGCCCACCGCCGCCCCCGTCGAGGGTGGGTGACCTGATCCGGTCCGGCCTCCGTCCGTAGCGAATTCGAGAGCCGGTGCTTCGCCTCTGACTAAATAAATGGAAAAGGCTTCCTCTTTCTCTTTTTTCCTTCTTCTGCCCCATCATCTATCATTCATCGTTCATCGTTTAGGACGGATGAGAGGTGAAAGGCGGCGGACCGGCCCACGCCTATCAGTCGGTCGGGCTCTCTCTCTCTCCCCCTCTCTCGTGGCCCCGCGGGGGGGGGCCTTCTCTGCGCCTCTTCTTTTCTCCCCCAAGCCCACATGAACGGTCTCGCCGCCGGCCCCCACGCACGTGGGATGCTGCGGGCTGCCGCCCGGCGGTGGCAGGTCCGTGAATGCAGGGAACCCGCGGGCGAAAAGATAAGGCCACGCCCACACGTTGCGGGAAACAAGAATTAAAACTGAGGTCACACGATGCGAAAGTCTGCGCGGAATCCATACCGGAATATTCGGAAGAGCTCGCCGGGTTCACCAGCCCAGGGAGTCCTGCGACTGCCGGAGCTTGGCGCTGTACGAGCCTTCCAGCTCCTCCTGCGGGAGACCGACACCGTTGCAGACGATGGTCAGATGGTTTTCCCCGGAATGCTAGCCAGCGGGAATGGACGGACTCGGGGGATAAAATGGGACCTTGCAGGATTTCAGCAGCGGCTGCAGGAAGGATGACCGGAAGAACCTGATGTACCCGCCAAGGGAGGTCCTTTCCCATTCTGCCGGCAGCCCCAGCCAGGTGGGAAGGAACGGATCGATCGTCAGGAGGATATTGAAGGAAGCGGGCGAACCGTCGCCGGGGATGCGTTCGTACCTTCCGCCGGGGACCCGCCGCTGGAGTCTGCTCGCACTCTGTCCATGTCGTTCAGCTCCCCCAAAAGCTGCACATCCTCTGAGCGTTGGACACAATACAGGGAAAAAAAAAGGAAAAAAAGGGAACATGATACAAGGAGAACGCAAAGTAGGAAGAACAGAAGTCAGTCAGTCTGAGCGTTGGGCATTTTAAGGGGGTCCAGAGGGCTGTGGCTGCTCAGGAATCATCCCCGGAGGACATCACCAGTTGGGCATTGCCAGGATCGATCGTCATCCGCAAAGCAAAGCAGATAGACGACCGTGCCATTCTAAGAACAGAATCCGCCGCCGTATCCTAAATACGAGCGGGATATCGGGTGGCCAGCTACTTACTGCCCTCGTAATAAGCGGGGGCTTGAGTTCCAGCAAACACACTAGGTACGTTAAAAATGTGTAATCTCGGTCAAACGGAAACGTTGTGAGTGGCCCTACGATGCTGGGCATCACTTGGGCTTCCGAGATCGGTAGTGTTGAGCAAGTCAGCATGAGTAGCGCGCACGCAGAGGGATTCATTACCTCAGAGAGCGTCGGTACTTTCCCAGGGTCAAAATCATCACAGCGTCTGGGATCGATGGGAACACATACGCGTCCTGAAACAGCAGCACACGAGGAATGTCTGAGATTAAAGATTAAAGCCGAGTCCAGTCTACGAGGGTTAAAGAAATATCAAATATAGCTCAACCTGTCTTGGGGTGCACGCAGAACGGAGCCTTCAACAAATGGTTCATGCGTTTGGAGACCTGCATGACGCACAATAGATGAACAAATGGTTCACGCGCCGAGGTAGGTTCCTGTGATGAGCTGGGATGGAGCCTCACACCTCAATGTCCAGCCTCGGGTACGCGTAGGAGAAGACGATCTCTTCGACGCATCGACGGAGGCCCTTTTGGACAAAGAAAGCCATCAGTCTCCCTTGATTTGTCTCTTTGGAAAGTTTGGACCCACCGAGCTATGGCAGACGGATGACTGCCTCGCATCACAAATTGGATCGTACCTTCTGCTTTGAAGACTGCAGCGCATGCTTCAGTTGCTCCCACCGAGCAATGTTAACATCTTCTTTGGAAATAGAGGAGCGGCGATTTGAGTTCCACTTATCCCGTATCTCAGAAGTTGTAGCTGGAAATTTCGATGATTTCTCAAGATAATCAGAGAGAATCGCATTACATACAGCTCACAGAGGCCACGGAGTTTTACTCACATTCATCAGGGATGAGGTCGAGTATCTTCTGATATCGCGTTTCATCAGCTAATAAGCTTTGAGAAGGGAGCAAATCTTCCTCAAAAAAGCTCTTAAGAACGTCGTTATATGATCTTCTGCAAAACATAGACAACACCGACCGTGGCCGGTCATTGGACGCCGCCTGTGTTATCAGATACCAGTTGAAATGAAGAACAGATGGAGGCTCACACAAGAAAGGGATGCAACGCCGGACCAACGAAAGATACTTTCTTCAGCCCATTTTCGTGGCCCTAGAAGCAGAAGGAATAGATTGTAAGGGTGAAAAAAAAAGGTTGATGCGCTCAAACATCGAATAAGTTATATTACCACCTTGTACACACGGAAGTAGTCGGCGACTGCTGACCGCTGTTCATCACTAAGCCTGAAAAGGCAGGGTAGTAAGGCGAAAGCATGGTCAATGACGGGCTACTTTAGACGGAAGTTGAGGAAAAAATAAAACTCGATGATGTGTACGCACCTTCTTGCTCTTCCATCACAAACCCAACAATGAACACCACGCCTGCCACTGAAAACCCAGAGGATGTGGGCAAAACCGAAATCATCTACAACAACGATCTAAATGATATCAGCCAAAATGCAGAAGGCCAGAACAAATTCTAGATCACATGTTTTGCCACTTGTACATTATCTCCTCGTTCGTAAGGTTATGGACATCTACATGATGAACTTGAATGACTATGAAAAAACAAGAGCGAAGGTCTAGTTCCAACCCCTGAGAGCAGTGTCCATCACTTTGATAGCAGCTGTCATTAGAGGCCAGCAGTCTGAGCAAACATCAGCCCCAGAACAGCAGTGGCGGACATCATCATAATCGGACATATCCTGCAGAAAATCCATCACATCATCTGCCAAACCGTACAGTGGTCTTAGCAATGCTTCCTGGTGGTTTAAACATATAAACTTACTATATCAAAAACGAGTTCCCGTTCCACAGGTGTGAACACATTATTCCCTGCGTAAGCGTGACGTTTTGCAGGCTGTTGTATGTGTGTACATCAAGAGAGAGAGGCAGAAGTAATCGAAACAGGATTAGAAGAAAAATAAAGTGCCAAGTGAAATAGCATACGCCACAAAAAAAAAGGTACATCGTACATCTACACTGTAAACAGCACCAAGGTCAATCTTGAAAGGGCATTTCTCTTTGATAGCATTCTCCATCTCTGTTGCATTACCGAAGGACTGAAAACGTATATATACGTCATTATCTAGAGTGAAGGAGAATTCTCTCCGGCCAAAGTAAGATTGATCACACGCTGGATGCTTCCCATCTGAAATTAAATGCCAGAAGCACGTTGAAAATAAAAGAAAGAGTCGAGATGCCAAGGAAACAAGAAATGGAAAACAAGATCTACTGCGTGTTCTGACTCTATTGGATCAAGTCAGATACTAAGCCTTGTACTACTACAATGGAAATAAAATGCTCAGTCAAAGCAGAGTACCATTTCCATATGACATCCACTTGAAAATGTCAGCATGTGGAAACAGCTTGCCTGCCAAAGAAAAGACTGCCGCTCAACTCAAATAGAAGTAATACCCAATGGACAGGAAATGATAATACGGGAATCACCAAGATGTAGACAGTGGTCATAAGCAGAAAGCAAAACAACCATGAGAGGTTTCGATTCCAAGTTACCGAATGCCAAGTTGCACCAGAGGAAACATTCCACACAAACAAAAGCCAGTAAAATATTGTCCAAGAGGCTCATGAATCCAAACCTGAACTTATTTTCTTTGACTGTGAAGATACATGACATGTAAACACCTCCAAGAATAAGCAAGGTGGCATAAGAGAAGCGGAGATTTATACTTATACATACATAAATTGGTAAAGCACTACATTTCAAATAATACTGCATTAATGATTTCCTCAGGAATTTCTAATAAAACAGTTTCCAAGGTTATACACACAGGAGCAAATATACCCACTAGATATCTGACTCTATTTCAACCATGACAGTTCAAATAAAGAAATAAGATGAGTGAAGATCCATCAAGAACAAAACCACAGAGCCCGATCAAGAGGATCAGACAGACATTTGCATAAATAAAAGCTAACATTCTTTTTCATACCATGTTCTTTCTCTTGATCCTTGTAGTTAGCTGTATTGTCGTCATAGATGGTCTGCATCTGAATCATGTATTCAATTCCAGGAGGGGGTTTACTAGCTCTCCCAAGGAAAAAGATGCATATGGATATTTCATCAAAATCAAAGATTCAATTTTTTTGGTAACCCTTAGTTTATCGAGTCACTTTTAAAACGACAGTCAAATACCCAGCCTAAAATATGTTTAAATGTATAGATTATCTGATGTCAGTCACTCCTAACCGACATCTGATATGGTGAGCAGACTGATGCAGGCCAGCACTAAATATCCCAGACCATATCTGTTGATAATTAAAGTTTAAAACTCGACAGATGATCTAACCAGTTATGAGAGACAAATTGAACATTCTCACTAAGAAACAGAATATGTTCATGATATTCCACCATGGATTATGCAAACACATTTTAAAGTTTTCTGAATGTAGAGGTACAACAGCTTTAGGAATTTAGTTGAACTTTACAGATCGACGGGGAAAAATATGCTTCTCAGCAAGTAATTCAAGCTTTAGAGTGGGCATGCATGTACTGGGCGTTCTCTCAAAAGAGTATAAGGATATAAATTTGATGGAAGCAAAAGGTAGAGGACAAAGATCCGAGTTGATTGTAGCCTATCAGATTTCAAAAGTGGAAGATCAAAATCCCCTAGCATTGAAAAGAGAAAAAAATATGACAGAACTTGCCAAGAATCGGCCAATCTCACTTGGAATGAATGACTGCCCGTTTGATCTAGCATTAAGCCCGGAGACAGCGAAAAACTGGAAAACCTGCACTGACTCGGCTGATGAATGGGAGATGAACAAGTAGAACATCCTGGGAAGGAGCCAGCAGTGGGCGAGAGGTAATGCAGTTGCCACCATTGAGTTTGCACCAGAATAATTTGGATACTATTCTTTTTCGAGGGAAGTACAAATTGTTGATCACAAGACATCAACAAAAATAAATGCTCCTGCGGTTGATCTTCCTTAGGAGATTTAAGAGGGTTGTTAAGATTAAGAAGAAATGGCCACTTCCCTTATATTCTTTCACTACAGAGCTGTTTTCACCTCTATATCACAAGTCAAATAAGAAATGAACGCTTGAAAAATTCCGCGATCTATTCATGACCTTTTCTTTTCACTCAAGCTCTCTTCTCCCTCCAATCAGTTCAGTAGGTATCCAAGTATAGCTGATCTAATCCAGATGCGAAAGATCTATGATCTGTAAGACCGAGTACTCTGATCCAGGTGTGAAAATCTACAAGCACCTCTCCGTGAACCAAGGACTCTAATCCAGATTTGAGCCATAGCGACCTTGTCTGACAACACCATGAGGCTCATAAATGTGCCATTGTCAGTGAAGCGAGTATCATAAGCACAATCCACATCACCAAAGTACGTGTATCGCAGATATCTCGGAGGAAGGTAAGACTGTCAGCCAGCAATCCGGTAATCACTAATACGAAAATCCACTCAAATATCATCGGCAATGATTTTTAACTGTTATTCACAACATGAGACTACCGGATTTCAGTTAATAAGGTGCCCCGAACCGAAAGAAACGAAGTGTATATTTTGGCGGCGAAGGGAGTAATACCATAGAAAACCTTGAGATAGTCAGCATGAAACCCTTCAATAGACATGCTGAGTTGCCGCTGCTCCGGTGGGCAACCGTCTATCTCCATTTCAGCTATTTCGTTCGTATCATCTTCCCTCGTCATTTTCCACGAATTACGAAAGTGCACAGTTCGAAGCAGAATAAACCCTGAAATGAGCATCAGAACCCAGAGTGACGACAACCGAAGCAAACGAGAGAAGAAAACATCGAAAGGCGGGGATCCCCCGGCGATGAGGGAAAAGAAATCCTTGTGGCTTCGCACCTTCAGCCTATCTCAAGGTACAGCTGCTCCCACCGCCGTTACCACCCAGACAGTGCCGCATCCCCCTACCACCGTTGGCAGGGCGGGACGGCGAAATCGAGAATTCTTCAGCGAAGGCCAAGAGACGGCGATCCCCGGCTCTGCAGATTCACCCGACGGCCCTGGGAGAGAGAGAGAGAGAGAGAGAGAGGCGGGAAAATGGGCAGATGTTGGCGCGAAGAAGGAAGTGGACTCCCTTGACGGTGACGTCATGAACCCTCCACCAAGTTCGCCAATCTGACGAACCAGATACTGAGGAAACTTTTGGGCCATTTTGGGCCTGTACGGGCTGCAGCACGCAGCAAGAGGGGGGGGGGGGACACGATCCACAAGGAACTGAATTCACAAAGTAGATGCCACAATTCACGGAAAAACCCGAAGAGAAGGGAAAAAACCGCGTGAAAATTCAGTCAAATACCTCTCGGGGCTACAAGGCGTGGCCTTTAGACAACCCAAAAATATACTAAGAGGGTTCCCAAGAAGGGGGGGCCTGTTAGAATGCTCTCCGGAGATGAGGACAATTCTGTGATAGCAACTTTAAGAGAAAATAAGAATTGTGTTGACTCTTATTAGCTCACCTCGCGTTGACTTCGGGCCAGCTCGTGTCTTCACGCGTCCTGGGCCTCTGGTCCACTTTAGTTGAACACATTGAATAATCAGCTCGATACTTTACGGCCACTCCAGTTGAAGAAGCTTTCGTCCATCATCTGAATAATTGATAAACGCGTGGGTAAAATACAAAATAATTAATCATCCACTGGGTTATTCATTTTTACATGAAAATAAAAGCGCATGGGCATTTTCCAAGGAGCTTCCTCGCACGAAGAAGACCCCGCGTGATGGATCCCTGCATGGGCTTCTGAGGTTTCTAATTTTCGCCGCCAAACGGGTGGTTGCGGAAGGCTCTCCCCGCCACCGTGAAGTCCTTCAGTAAAAGTGGATCGACATGCTTGCGGAAGCTAATTTGGGCAGGGAGCTTAAAGATATATATTTTTTTGCCATATTCCAGTGGAGAGGACCCATCGACCCCCATTAATGTCCTGCCCGTTTCATTCAATCCTCAGACTTGACTCGCTGTAATCCTTCCCAAGGATATGGGCGGACCCACATCGAAATACAGAGCGAGGGAGGGAGGGAGGGAGAGAGCGATCCATCATTCATCTTCATCTCACTGAGCGGCCATATCTTGGATACTGTTTCGACCGTCATCGGATGGCCTCGTTGTTGCCTTTGCGAATCACCATCGAACTCCATCCGGGTCAGGCGCAGCAGACGGGGAACAGGATCTGAAGGACAACGCCTTGGCCCCCCTCCGCCATGTGCAGTATTCATTCCTCTCCCGGTCTCAGTTCTCTCCCTGCGGCAGTCAAAACCAGAGGCGGCCCAGCAGGCGGCAGTCAGGTTCGATGAAATCCAGACAGAGAGCAGGCCATGTGCTCGCTACTTTCTTCTCGTAAGGGCGGCGGCAGGAGCGGCCCCACCCACTGATGGCGCCGGGTCCGCCCACGGTTTGCTTCACCACCCTCCTTCCCCTTCCCCACCCGTGAATGAAGACCTAATCCTTCTAGACGAAGGAGACCGTCTCTTCGCCACGAAGGAGCGACCTGTTCAACTTATCCATCCCCACATCCTTACGCTGGAAGAGCGAGAGCGAGAGAGAGAGAGAGAGAGAGAGGGAGATGTTAAGAGCTGGGGGGCCCCTGTGGATTCTGAGGGAAGACCGAAATCCGGGCGACGGTAACAGGCGATCCCCAGCTGCTAGCATTCGAGGATGTCGGACGGGGTGGGGTCCCCTCCTCTTCCTACCGGCGGCGACTGACACGAGCCAGCCGCAGGAGCTCTGCGTCGTCTCTCCTCCTTTTCTTTCTCGCCATCTTCGTTTTTTCTGCTCCCCTGCTCCGGCGGAGGGGTGTTGATTCGCCATTGTTCCTCTCGTATCGTGGTGGGGCTCGCTGCACTCTTCTTGTCCGGCCCTCGGACCTTCGTCGCCGCGCCTGCTTGCTGCCATGGACGGCCAGGCAAGGTAGTAAGTAGATGGATGGGATAATGGCACGGGGACAGAAGGCCTCGGTGGGGCCCGGGAATCCTCCCCCGTCGCCCTCGAGAGAAGCCACCGCAAAGTTTCGGAAGATCTCTACTCCGTCTCCCCAACCGGACAGCAGCTTCCTCCGTCTTCATCCCGCGGGCCCTGCCGGCAGACCCACGAGGGGGGAGCAGCTGCAGCGGCAGCTGATTTCGCGGGTTATTCTCGGATTTTCGTGGTCGAAGGCCGTCAATGCACACGCGCGCGCGCGCGCACGTGCGCGCAGGTCGAGAATTCGAAATCGCACACAGTAACCAACCATGCCTACCTGCTGCCTGCGCCTCCAGTTCACCTCCTCTTCTCGCATCACGTGGTCGACGGAGCCGCCCATGCAAGCGGAGTTCTTGACCTCGCGGGAGGGTCGCGTGATCTCCAGCGGCGGCGGGGGGGTGGGGTCTTCCGTCGATCTTACCGGCGCTCTGCGAGGTCATCTCCCATTGGGTTAGGCGCCACTACGTGTGGTTAGTCCCCAGCTTAATCGTCAGCTGGGGAATTCCCGCCGCCAGCCTTTACGTTGACCCAGAAAAAAGGGCGCGAAGGGGAAGGGGAGAGATTTCCCTCCCGGCCCCACTGAGATACGGGCATATATTGTGGATACTCGGACGATTCGGTGATTGCGATATTTTGCAGAGCGAGTAAGGAGGCGAACTGGGGGGGCGCGCGAAGACACCGATCCAACGGCGGCGATCAGGATCCGCCGTGCCGCTCGCCCCCGATCCGACGTCTCCCATCGAGCCGACTCGGAGCCGGACCCAGATCTTCCTCTTGGGCAGTCACGCAGCGGGGGCCGGCCGTCGATTAAAGGGCGCGCGTCTCTTTTCATCATGCATGCTGGCGTAAAGAGAGAGGCCCGCCCGGCCGGGACATGATCCGCTCCCTTAATCCGCAGGGGATCGCCCACGTGAAACGGGCAAGCGCTCCCCCACATCACGTGATGCTTCGGGAGCGGCCTCCGAATCACCGTCCATCGGAAAATCGGAGCGCGCCCGAGGAATTGATGGGAGCAGGTGCGTGAGGACCAGTGGACGCGTGGGCCCCCCGCGAGTGACGTCACTGGATCTTTCCTGGGATCGGGAGGAGCCCACCGCCCGTTGTCGGTCTCGTCCGCTCCGTTGGCGTCGCCCCCACGTGGCGACAAACCCCTCCTTGTCCACGTATGTACACAACAAAATATATTAATTCGGATTTGAATAGGGCACGAAGAGAAATTTACGCGGACAACCAAACCGAGTCCAACCCAGAAAGCGTGACAGTTGGATGGCGAGATGGAGAAAGGAGAGAGAGAGAGAGAGAGAGAGAGAGAGAGGCGTTGCAGGGAAATCATTGGTGCCGGGGTGGGGGGGAAGGCGAAGATTTGGGGGAAATCTGGGCGGATCTTGCTTTCCTAGTCGTGGGATTTTATAGTTGGTGGTGGGGTTGTACTACTTCCCTCCTCTCCACCCCGGCTGGTTCCTCATCCGTCCCTGCTCCTCTCCCGCCGTCCCTTAACACCCCCGCCTCTCTCGAGCTCTAATCCCCCCCCGCATCGCCTTCTCTCGCCGGCTGTTAAGGAAAGAAGAAAGCCGGAGAAGAGAGGAGGCCGGAAGCCCGACTGCTTGATTCCCCTCCGCCATCTTCAGTTCATCCCATTCGTTCTCTCTCTCTCTCTCTCTCTCTCTCTCTCTCTCTGCTGTTGCCTGGATTGCTCCGGGAAGGGCCATGGCAATTGCTGCCGAGGCGAAATTCCACGTTCTGGCTGTTGATGACAGCCTCATTGACAGAACGTTGATCGAGAGACTCCTCAGGAACTCTTCCTACCAAGGTGAACCTCGGGATTGACGGTGATGAATAGGGTGGAGGGAGAGGAACCCGAGAAGATGCGACACTTCTCTGTATTTCCTCCGACTTCCGTTCGATTTTTTTTTTCTAAATCTGACTACGGTTTTCCTGTGTTCCAGTCACGACCGTAGACTCTGGGAGCAAGGCTCTCGAGTTTCTGGGTCTACACGACGACCGCGACGACTCCCCCACTGGCTCGCTCTACAATCAAGTAATCCATCGATCCTAACCCTTCCATATTCCCGGGTTGGATCTTGCCTCAGATCATCCCGTGTCCATATCAGAGGTTCAGATCTGTGAAGCGCAATTCTAATCTGGATCCTATTTCCACTCCTGTTCTTGTCGCTGCCAGGAAATCGAGGTGAACCTGGTGATTACGGACTACTGCATGCCGGGAATGACTGGTTACGATCTGCTCAAGAAAATTAAGGTACCTGTTCCTCAGAGCTAAGGATCGCCGGGATGATCTTTCACTCGAGAATTCCATCTCCGCTGCCGTTTTCCTGGAGAATTAAGGAAACCGTTCCGTTGTTGAATCAGGAGACTTCACCCCTGAAGGACATTCCCGTCGTGATCATGTCCTCTGAGAATGTGCCTTCCAGAATCTCAAGGTGAGCAAGAAGCACCTTCTTCTTACACACTCTCTCCGTTCTTCGTCCCCCCGCTGACCTGAGATCGTGATTATTCATCAATGGAGTAGAGAAAATCGCGAACCACCGCCGTCCGAGGTTGTCCAATGGACGAGAGATCTGGGATCCTGGGGATATGGATGAAAATGTTCTCGCTCGTGTTTCTTTGCTCTTGAGGCGGCATTCGCCTCCAACCCCCAGACCCCCCCTTGCAACGATTCCATCGTGCCTTGATGTGAAGATGGATGGACGCCTGCTTTCGGATTCTTTCTCATATTTTCGTCGATCGAGATCATGCTCGTTTACCCCCTTGCTTATTTCTGTATGGATCGGTCAGAATTCATGTGGCGAAACCCGCGGTCCAAACCCACGCCACCAGAACTTCTGAAACACCCCGAAATCATACTCCCTTTTTAGCTGATATTTGAGATGTTCTCCGGGCTGAGCTGCGAGCAAGATCACAGCCCTGACATGTGAATGGCTCTGGTGCGCAGGTGTTTGGAGGAGGGCGCCGAGGAGTTCTTCCTGAAGCCGATGCAGCTAGCCGACGTAAAGAGACTCGCCCCCCACATGATGAAGGGCAAGTCCAAGGAGGAGCCCCCACCGCCGGCGCAAGTGGCGGGGGGGGCGCAGCACCAGCAGAGCAGCTGCAGCGACAGCACCGCCATCGCCGTCGCCGCGGCGCACAGTCACGGCAGCAGCGGCAATAAAAGAAAGGCCGCCAGCGAAGGTGTCCCACCGGAGAGCTCGCTCTCCCCAGAGCGGACGAGGCCGAGATACACAGTTACAGCCTGACTCTGATCTGATCTGATCTGATCTCCTTCTTCCACAGTGAGTAGTATATGGTCGTCATTCGTAGATAGGAAGCTCCTTCACACGTCTCCCCCAACACCCCCCCCTCCCCCCGTGCAACTCCGAAGCTGAGGGGATTCCGGGAGAAGAGACCTGTACATAGTGGAACGGCCATCTCTGGTCGGTTTGATTTTGGTGCAATTACGGATTCACGTCCGGAAACGTTGAAGACTTCCACATCTTTTCTCGCCGAGTGCGTTCATCTCCTGGCGGCAATCGCCTGCGATGGTGAGAGTGCGTGGTGGGCAAGACGGCGAAGGAATCCATCGATACGATAGTCCCCGAATCCAAGATATGGGCTTTTCGCGATAGACTGGAGGCAGATCAGGGGTGATCGGGGGAGGGTGGGGATGAGAAAAGCATGGCGATGGACCCATGCAGAGGGCGAGTCCTCGGGAAGAAGAATTCGCCGGACATGGGAACCCTTCGACAGGCATCTTCCGGCGGAGCGTCCGCTGGGAGGTTACCGGCGGCGATCACTCCTCCCGTCTGGGTCCCCGGCAGGACGGGAAGTACTCGTCCGTCCCCAGGATTCAGTGCGCCAGTAAACGGGCTTGCGAATAAGCACCCGTAAACCGCGGCGGCGGCGGCGGCGGCGGCGGCGGCGAGGAATCTGCGGGCTCGCAGAGGCCCGGAGGCTCGTGCACTCCGTGGACTCCAAATTATTTCCTCCCCTCTTCAGGCCCCCGTGGCCAGATCAGCCCCGGGGGGAAATCCAATGGCGGCGGTCGGAAGTTGCCAAGGAGTTGGGTTGGGCACACTGCCGAAATGGATTGTCCAGTCCTCCCATGGGGCCGGGGCCGACTGGTGAGTGAACCCTAGGGTTCTAGTTCAGTTAGCTGGGCTTCTGAAATGGCCCAGACTGACCTCTGTTCCCGGGTTATCCCATCTTGTTTGGTAAAAACGCCCCTCCGCATAACCCACGGGCTGGGCTACGAAGAGAGGGGCAAACGGCTAACGGCTAGAAGCTGCCACCGACAAGGGCGACGGTCATCCGAGCCCATCTTCCACCCCGCATCCGCTGCCCGCAAATGCCTCTCTCCACGCCGACAGTTCCGTGATTCGGCCGGCGGACGCATCCTCTCTGTGTGTGTCTGTCTTCGTCTCCCTGATGCGTCATACCCTTCTCCTTCTTTGCGTGGATTCATGTTTTCTTGGAATCTGGGGAGTTCGGGGCTTCTAGATGCCTACTTGCCCACGTGAGCTTGTTCGGATCTCTGTGTCTGCATGTGCGAAGTGAAGCACACATCTTCCTCCTGTGGATGAGATAGCTGCATATCAGCTGCATCGCGCGACTCTTGGCTGGCAATCTTCAGTGAATTTCCTCTCTGTCGGCTTCATTGTATCCATTTTTTATCTTTTACGATCAGAAATGTGGAATTCGTTTTTTCACTGGTGAAATGTCGTCTAGACTTGATGGATTGCTGGACTACGATCAACATTCTGCCTATTTTCTTGCGTTGCTCGTGCGATTCAGAGGCTAGATTGGGACTCCATTCGAGTTATTACCCTGCTTTCGTTCAAAGGCTCTTTTCTTTTTGGAACGAAACTTAAAATATCAAGACACAGGCTCTTACGAATAGTGGTGTTCATTTTTTGAATGGTCTGTTGTGGTGTTTATGTGGACTGTTAGCGGTTCGTATTTATTTCCCACTTTTCGAGCCCCCTAATTTGTTTCCCAATGCCAAAGAAGATCCCTCCGTGCATTACGGTTGCAATATAGTCGCGAAATCCAGTTCAATGAAGTTATAATTTCTTCTTCTTGATCGTATCTAAATTAATATGCATGGAGAGCAATCGGAGGTCACACAGATCTGTCTCTGGCAATATTTCGAGAGTAGGCGGGAAACTTTGTCGAAGAGTTCGTCTCAAGAGTTATCTCTCAAAGTAGCGTCTCCATCAAAATTGTGCGACTATGTTTCTTCTAGCCTTTTATTCCGCGTTCATGCGGGAGTAGAAATAGTTGCAGAATGCTCCTCATGGTTTCTTCCAAGGATTTGTGTCATTTCTTTGATACATGCTCGTGTAGGATTAATGGTCTGAACCCAATAACTTAAACGTATGAAAACATTCGTTTCGAGGCCGTTTTGCATTTCCATGGCTGGTTACAAATCCATTTGAAAACTTGCTGTGAACGGGCCTATCTGGTTACTGCTTGCAATGTTCACCTCGAATGCGCCATGTGAACCGAGATGGATGGCCCTAACATGGTTGTTTGACATGATTTACTTTAGTCACTTAACGCACATTATTTCAGTTTCAAGTTTTGGGTCTCTGAAATGCGCATGGTGATTGAAAAGTATGTGTTTTCTCATATGCAGGTTTTTCCAATATTCCAAACCTCATAGCAGCTGACCGAGATAAGGAGTATGCTGTGTGGTAAGATGGCTATGACCTCATTTGTTGGACAACTCGTTTCCCCGTTAAGTGAAGTTCACAAAGCCTGGGAGGATCCATCTATTATTAAATGGAGAAAGCGTGATGCCCATGTTACACTGCGCTGCCATGATACGGTTGAAGGTGATGATCCTTTTTGTGTATTCTATATTTTTTTTTACTGTGTCCCTGCATCTTGATTTTCCTAGTCTTGAAGGTTTATGTTTGCATCTATCTCGAAAATACCCTATGATATGACCAAAATCCAGAAAAAATCTGTCTAGCATTGTTTTTTATATTCTCGTTAGGATGAAATTTATTTTTAACGAGGTCCTGGAAATGGGTGCTATTTGAGCTGCAACGACTCTCACTTCTTTCTGGTAGCACATTTTAATTTCGTGGTCATAGGATGGAGGATATTCAAGTGACTTATTTGTCTTAATCGTGATTCAAGAGAGCTCCATCTGTTCCGAAAACTGAACCGTGGCTATGGAAAGCTTATGACATTTGCACGAGTCTATGGATTGGTCTTGTGTGGGCCAGCTACAACGATTTTGACTGGGTGATCCAAGTCGTAGATGATTGAAACAATTGGCAGGCTAAAAAGGATTTACCCTTGATTCCAGAGATGAAGAGAACCACTCTCCGAACCAGGTTTCCATTTGTTCCGGGTGCAGAACCAATTAGTACTAAGAAAACAAGGTATTCTTGGGAGCTGAATGCAGCAGCTTGTGATGTCTCTGGCAGTCATCATTGATCTTCTATTATCCCCTTTTACTCCTCACTCTCTTGTCATTACCTGAAGTGGGTTGAAATGCAAAGCTTCAAAGAGGTAGCTTATGACGTTGAAAGGGTCATAGTTTTATTATATCCCCCCGATAAATTCATATATGTAAGCTACAGGAAATCTAGAAATCAAATAACTAAGGCTTTTTAGTCATTCTCGATTCAACGTCCTTCGAGTTTTAATCAGTACTATTAAGTTGTTGAATCTTGTTACCATATAATCACAGGTTGCTTTACAGAATACTTGAAAGCAAACTATGCAATGTTCCTATACACAATAAGAGATTCTTATATAAATATATAAAGGTGGGATGTCCCAAAAAATAAATGCGAGATGTTCCCAAAAGTAAAACACACTTTGAACAGTGAAACAGATTCTGAAACAAACTGTTAAGAAATATAAGGGCATTTTGATAATTATTGTGCTATGGTTTGTCCCTATTTAAGGGGCGTTATGATGTGAGAGAAAAGGTGAGAAAGAGTGAGGAGTTCTAGCCACAACTCTCTCCCCTCTTCCCTCTAGGGCAGAGGTTTTAACCCCATCTCTAAATCTCTCCCTAGATTTACCTTGTATAAGTTTAGATATTCCTTTATGAATGCAGAAGGCATTTAGCTTCTATATCTATTATCCATCCTCCTTACAAAATATTCTATCTTGCTTCATCATTATTTCCAACACAAAAGAATCGTAAATTAGAAGTTGCAAAAGAAAAAGAAAAAAATAGACTCTGAATTACCAACTTAACTCAACCAACCTTCTCGTACTTAACTGAAGCCCAATAAAGGCTTTGAGTCATCTTTTTACATTCTCTTTTTTACAGCTCTAGGCTACATCATTAATGGTGGATTGCTCGTATAAATTTATCGAGTAATTATTTTAACTAAGAACTATTTACATATTAGCTATTCATTATGAACAGATTCGAATGGATGCCATTCATAAGGATGATCGGTGCGCCTCAGATTGCAGTTGGATGTTGATTTTTATTTTTTATATTTTTTTAGTAATTGGAGTCATGCAAAATCTTGTATCTTTAAGCTCCTTATCATGCCACGTATTAGTATCACATTTGATGGATTATTTTATGACTTCATTTCTTATATTATAATTATTATGCTATCTAATTTTCTAAATAGCAATGTGCCATGTCTTTTCTCTTACAGGTTCTTTGAAATACTGGTACAACCGATGCAAAGTTGATTTTAGGGTTTCTGATTCAGCCAAGTGGAATGATGATGCTGTTTCTGCTGCACTAGAATGTGCTGCTTATTGGGTGAAGGACTTGCCTTTTGTAATGTCGTTGAGTGGATACTGGAAGTTCTTTTTAGCGCCAAATCCTGAAGCTGTTCCTGAGAATTTCTTTGATGATTGTTTTGATGATTCTTCTTGGGTGCCATTGCCAGGCAAGCAGATTTTTTAGTGCCTTTCTATGATTGTATATTCCTTTATAATTTCCAACCTTGAGAAATTTATCTAATAAGAGGTTATTACTGTAAAAACCAGTCTCTACCCTATGTTATGCTTCAGAAGAATGTCCTTTGTCTTGTTTGAATGGGATTGGCATGGTATTCAGATTATTATCGTGCCAGAGACACGTTAATGGTATGGGAAAACACTGGTGTATCAAAACAATACGTATATGTCTATGGGAAAACACTTGTGTTGAATCGAATTTCTTTTTTCTTGTGTCATGTCGAATCGAGAAGGCCTGTTTAATATGATTGGAGGATACCTGATTTCAAAATGAGGTCAGAGGGCGAATGTAAATGATTTTAGAGGTTTTCAACAGCATAACGCTATTCCTTCAGCACATAACCAGTGTATTTGTTGGAGGTATCTGTGGACAACCAATGAAGGACTGCCGTAATAAAGTTTACAAATCATTTTCAAGTATGATTGAAGGCAAAGTGGATGATTCTGCAAGACCCTGACTTGTAGGATTACCAAACCTGGTATGAGAATGGATCTGTTATCGTAAGATGGAATACATATGGAATTCCTCATTTAATAAATGAGGAGGGATCCGCTTTATGTCAGCTCAGGCTGAATTTCTGCTCAAAAGTAAATTTTCAAACAAGATTGGAAAATTTTCAAAGATTCACATCTAAGAAAGCGTATTTCTTGATGCTAATCTATGCTAAGCCACCTGATCAAGAGTTAAATATGGGCTTTTTCAACGGTATGTAATGGTGGTACAGGAGGAAGCAGGGAAGTAGTACCGACAGGTTCTCCTTCCATATTTTGATGGTGGTGCTAACAGTAGTATGGGAAGCAGCGACATTGATACTTCTTGGGGCTTTTACACCTTCCCATCTTTCTCTCTTTTTCAGTCTGTATCTTCTCCTCCTCCTCCTCCTCCTCCTCCTCCTCCTCCTCCCTTCTGTTGACCCTCCAACTTCTGCAACTCGAAGGGGTTATCTTTCAAGTAGCATTCCCTCCCCTTACACCATTTTGTTTGATCTGGGGTTGTCAACCCACCCAGAGCCTTGTTGACAGTTACTATTGCGAGATTTACATGCCAAGTTGAGCCGGACAATTGGATTGCAGGGAGGGGACGTAGACTTGGTTTTAAAGAATATGGTGTTTATGAAAAAGCCTTGATTAAGAAAGCAGGGGGTTGACTTGTTTGGAATTGAGACTAGGGAAAAGCAATTATGAGATCATGAAGAAAATGATTGCATATGCTACCAAAATTGAGTAGAAGACTTCAATTATCTTATTTATCGCCCAAGAGTTTTTGCATTAATGATGGGACTTCAATTAGCTTTGTCACACGTGTCAATTCAAGTAGCTTGTTCTCGTCTGATCACAAACAGATGCAAATGAGATTTTGGGAAACCCTAGTCTGACTGCTATAAGCCTGTTGTTACTCTGGCAATAGAGGATAGAGTTGATCAAATAGGGTATAGAATACATTAGTACGCTCTGAAAACTTCAAGACATGAGGGAGACAAACTAGCGTATTCTGAGACCAACTGTAACAGGTGCGAAGGGAAATGAGGAAATAGAGGTGTGAGAGTGGAAGATCCTGTTATGGCTTTATGACCTAGAGTCAATAGTTACATCTAGGGCTTGTAGTTGTAAAAAAGTTAAGAAAAAAGAATGGAAGTAACTGTGCAGCGGAATATGAATTAATTAATCACATTAACCACACATGATATATTTGGTCGTGTATGAGACAAATAAATAAGTCTTGCTATCAGACGCTAATATATTTCCCTATCTATCACAATACCCTTTTCCTTTTCAAGTTTGAGATTCAAATCTATTGGAGTACTTACTGGTTTCCATGTAGTCTTGTCTCTTTCTCTTGGTAACATATTTCTGTTGGGGGATGAATATGTCCTACCTTGAGTGAATGAGTTCAATCCTGAGAAAATATTTCAGCCTCTTCCTTAATGCTTGATCTCAAACTCATCGGGCAAACACTCACTCATATATTCTGTTTTTTTATCCTCATTCTCAATCACTAGTACGCCTTCTTTATATACTAAAAGTGTTGTTATTCTCCCTGAGGATGAGTATTTACTAAACGGTGTGTGATCTCCTTGGTTTCTTCTGTACCCTATGCGATCATAACTCCTGTAAATCTACCAAACCATGCCCAAGGTGAGTGCTTAAGTCCATACACAGTTTTCTTTAATTTGCACACCATGACTACCTAAATTATTTTCATAAATTAGGGGGACCTCTATGTAAATTTTTTTTCTCTCGTTCACTGTGAATAAAATAAAATAAAAGAAAAGTACATTTTTTTGACATCGAACTGCTGCAGCTCTCAAGCATAATAGTCAGTGTTAGAAAATATAAGGGGTATTTTGGTCACTTGTAAGCTAGGGCTTGTCTCCTTATGGAGGACGCTCATTTTACAATTGACCAAAATACCCCTTATATTTTCTAACAGAAATGCAGATTCAAGATCTAGAATGAACTTAGATACAGTTGACAAAAAAATTGACTCTGAAATGCAGATTCTAACAGAAATGCAGATTCAAGATCAAGATGGTGTATGGACACATGAAGCCTCATGTACAATTCCAGATG
Source organism: Spirodela polyrhiza (assembly GCA_024713555.1). Taxonomy (NCBI): domain Eukaryota; kingdom Viridiplantae; phylum Streptophyta; class Magnoliopsida; order Alismatales; family Araceae; genus Spirodela; species Spirodela polyrhiza. Next base: position 4,896,626 of record CM046529.1, on the reverse strand, counting down.
TTTCAGAGTATGAAGTCAGGATTTGATTGAAATAATTCCTTGCATTATCCGATCACCTTTTGACATTGATCCTGAATTGACTCTTAAGCATGGAACAAAATTTTGAGAACAATATTGACATCAGGTTTATTTTTAAGCTGAAAAATCCAAATAACATGAGTACAATCATCAATGAATGACAAAAATCGTCTATTACCCCTATAAGCATTAGGAACTTTAGAGGGACCCCAGGTATTGCTGTGAATAAGATAGAAAGAAATAGAACTTCTGGTATTACTAACTAGGAAAGATATATGTGTGTTTAGCGAGTTCATTTACGTTGCATTGAAAATCTTCAATACTAAGTCCTTGCAATTAAAAAGGAAATAGATTTCTAGTAACCTTAATGGCGGGGGTCCAAGTCAATGATGGTGATGCCAACATCTCTCATCATTGGCTGAGTGAGGTTCAAACGAATGAGTTAATTTTCCTTTCGCAATATCTGAATTCTTACTTGATCAAATTATATATTAAGCCTAACAATAAAATCATTGACTCTATTTTGCTCAAGAAATCTTTTAGGAAATTTTTTTTTTATTACCCAATGATGGCAAGTTCTTTCCACAAGGCTTTCAGCTGATTTTCATATTCTGCTACTATTTTGCTTCCTCGTTTTGCTGTCATTGTTTTCACCTTTGTTTCATAGATTTGAGCTGCATATCAAACTTTAGGATATGTTTGTTGGATTGCATCCCAGATATCCTTGGCTGTAGCCAATAACATACATGTGCCACTCATTTCAGGAGTCATAGGATTCCATAACCACGCCATAATCATGTTGTGTTCTTCATCCCATGCCTCAGACTGAAGATCCCTTTATTTTGGCCCTGTACCTGTGTGATGGCTGATCTTCCCTATCCCTTTCAGCACAGTGCAGTCAGATAGACCACTTAAGGAAATTTTTTCCATCCAGTCTATATGCAGCTTGAATGCCAGACAATTCTCCAGATTGTTTAAACCGTACAAAGCCCTCACAGTGTGTCGTTGTATTCATCTCTACAATTTCTGACGTCTGTAGAAAAAAGGACGACCACTTGCAGTGAAAGGAGTGTTATTGTTAGAAAAACAAACTTAATGTCAACAATAATGCTTGAAAGGATTGACAATGAAGGCCAATGATCAGAAAAGGGACTATTCGCAATCAAAGCTGAACAGATTGACAACAAAGGTTGATAATTAAAAAGGGTTACTGTCAATCATGGTTGATAGGGACTGCAATGAAGGTCAATGATCATAATAGGGGCTATGAAAACAAGATTAGGGAATATCAGCCCATTATAATTGCTGACAATGCAATTAATGACAACCCTAGGCTGCTCTCTCACATCTAATGCAAACGATTAGGAGAAATAAAGGCCCAAATCAAATGTTTATGTCACTGCCTGTCCTCTAGGTTGTTATGAACCAAACAACCCTCATCTAAACCCTAGGTTACGACAAAAGGAAGCAAACCATGGATTATATACAAAGGTAGGACAGCTACAATCATGGCTCTGATATGCAGAGGAAAAAATCAACTCGTGCTCACATCATAGATGACTATTATATAAAAGTACTAGGGCCACAAAACAAGAAAACTACATAACTAGGAAACTGTCAAACTAGGAAATGAGCCAACAAGTTGGAAATTGTCCAACTGGGAACTGAACTCCTAATTATGCATTCTTTCTCATAGTCATTAATTTAGCATGCATACCTTTTTCACATTATGAGAAAACTATATTCTAAATTCATGCTTTGATAAATATGTTAACCTATTGTAACGTTTTTATCTTTGATGAGTATTGTGATGTGATTACGTCTTTATTTCACTATAAATCATGATTTATTAGCTGATTCCATTAATATCATCCTCTTTTTTCATGGTAATTATTACTTAATTTCTTACACACAGTGTGTTTTAGAGGGTTAACTTTTGATGAAACAGTGCCCTCCAATTGGCAAATGCATGGATTTGACAAACCAATTTATACAAATGTGGTATATCCGTTTCTTGTTAATCCACCCTACGTTCCATCTGAAAATCCAACCGGCTGCTACAGACAGTCCTTCCGTATTCCGCAGGAATGGAAAGGTGTGCTCTTTCACTGTTAGATCTCTATTTTAACATGTTTTTTTAATTTCAGTGAACCACAATGAAGGATGTTGTTTCGTTTTTTTATTAGATTTTCGGCACATTGGCTGTTACTTTCTCAAGTAGAACTTTAACATGGCTAATAAAATAAAGTGTATGCTGCTACTAACTTTTGAAAGTAACGTGTCATGGGTCTCATTAGATGAAATACCTTCACTATCACTCATGCAGTTCAGAAACAAGGTGAGTCATCAGTAAAAATAAGTCACTATCCTTTGCAAATCAGTTCACCAATGGTGGTTTTTTTTTCTTCCCTATTCCATATTTATGTTTTTTTCATATATTTTCTTCCATTAAATATTACTATCTCGCCCTTCCTAATCAATTTCATCGGGTTACTCCCTTATCTGTGTGCATCTCCATCATAGGATTAAATAGCGAAGACACACTACAGTCCTTAACTAGGTAGAGTTGGGTTTGTTAGATGGTATAATGGTAATATTGTAAAGGACAAAGATATTCTGGGAAAATGTATGTAAAGTTTGTCCCTATTTAAGGGACGTTAAAGGTGAATGAATGTTGGGACAGTTTTCCTGCTTTTCCTCTCCTCTATCCTTTGTGATAGAGGTTTTCTTCCTCTTCTCATGTGATTGTCTCCTTCCCTTCAACCTTAATTTAATATGGTATTAGAGACAATCAAGGTGTGATCGCTCCTTTTTTTTCATCTGCAGTAATCTATTCTCGTACTGTTATGGTTCTTGAACCGTTTTTCTTTCGTCTCAATTGAGATCTATTGTCAAAACACCAAATTTTTTGAATCTAGCCATTTTCTTAAAATATTGCCCTTCAATTATAGTTCTTGTATTATTTTTTTCTCTCTGTTGAGATCTGTTGACAGAATACCAGACCTATTTCTTCTTCCTCTGGGAGATTTTTCTTTCATAAGGGATTCCAATCCTAGTCATGGTGCTCCATAACTACTCATAGAACTCATTTCATTTCTTTTGAATTCCTTGAGTCATATTTCGTTGCTGATTCTCTCAATCGAAGACACTGGTTTCTGCTTTGCTCTAAATTTTAAGATTTATTTTATTAACGTTGTTTTGTTGATTGTTGGTTGTCTAGTTTTTACAGAAGGATATTCTTGATCCTGTTTACCTCTCTTTCAATGTTAGGGGTTTATCTGATTGTGTTTCTTTCTACTCCACAACATTTCATGCCTCTATTTAGCCTCATTTCTCCTTGAGAGGATTGAGAGGACAACATCTGTTAGCTGACCTATCTTCCATCTACAAGACCCCTGTTACTCTATTTGGTCTCATCCACCGTCTAATGTTTTCCTCCGTCATCTTTAGTGAACTGTCCTCAATTCGTCATCCTTTATCCTGGATTCATATGACATCCTCCTTAGTCTAGGGGGGTAGAGTCTAGCATAGTCTACATTGTTGCCATTCATGCCATCTTGCGTCATCCATTCACCATTTGTTGTTGTTCTTGTTCTGTCCTTCATTTTGTACCTTCTTGACCATACCAAGATTAATCATGTGTCATCTAATGTCATTCTACGTCATCCTGCATATTTGACACCATCACAAGGAGAGTTTCAATAAAGGAGCTGCCACAACAGATCATCAATGGCATGATTGTCGAAGAATTAATCAAGATAAACTTTTCTAAAGTTCATATTGAGGGGGAGTGTTAGATGATATAATGATAATATTGTAAAGAACTAGGGTATTCTTCGAAAATATATGTAGCATTCATCCCTATTTAAGAGGTGTTAAAGGTGATTGAATGTTGAGACAGTTTTTCTGCCATTCCTGTCCTCTATCCTCTGTGATAGAGGTTTTCTTCCTCTTCTCTTATGATTGTCTCCTTCCCTTCAACTTTAGTTTTCAACAAAGTTGAAGTAGGAAATCGCATCTATAATCTTCCAGACTTTTCAGTCTATACCTTTAATTATTGAAATGGAATAACTTTAGTTTGAGAAGTATTTAGTTTAAGGCATAGGAAATGTCTTGGAATGGGTGCATCATGTAATACTGATTTGCATTATGATTTGTCTTTAGTTACTCTGAAATATTGTGGCCCTTTGCATTGATGTTATCCAGACAGCTTTCATTTTAAAATTGAACGTCCATTGCCCTTTGAACAAGTAGGCAACCTATGAGATTTTGTCGGAACATAGCTGATGATGGACAAAGCAGAAAACAGGGGACAGTTATGTCTCTGACATATAATAATAATTTATTGCAAATAGCAGGGGACAGTTATGGAGAGTATCTTGCCATGGATGAGACAAAAAACTATTTCGAGAAAATATTCTGGTTGATTGCTGCAGTTTTTTAAACCCTTCTTGATTGATTTAGATCACTTTTGATGGATTTTTTGTTCTATTGTCATGCATATTAGTTTGGAGTGACTTTAGTGTATAGGTGGGTATCTCGTGGACGAAATGTTCATCACAACAAAAGTGCATGACTTTGGGCTGCATATAATATCAGTATCTATTTTGTTGGCAGAGTCCAGATGTAGGCGAAATTTCCGTCATCAATTTCATTGGGAAAAGTTCCTGACATAAGATTTCTTAAAACTGGAGCAGAAGGATGCTATTTCCTGTAATCGCAATAATAGATATTTCTTTGTTCGCTACTTTAGGAGCATAGGCAGTTCAGTTGACGTTTCTTCTTTCATGACTGATGTCCACAAAGTTTGAATTCACATCTAACTCATCTTATCATTCATGGACAATGTAGGCCGTCGGATCTTATTGCATTTTGAGGCTGTTGATTCGGCATTCATTGTGTGGGTAAATGGGATTCAAATTGGTTATAGGTCTGTATCAAGCATTTCTTATTATTAATCATGATTATACTATTTAAGATACATATAGTTTTGTTTGCTGTTTGTGTATTTATAGGAAAGTTTTCTATTTATATTTTTTTTCTTTGTGCAGATGCCAATAATATATTTTTTTATTGCTTGCATTTTGATGGTACACGTCCTTATTTTATCTTCTATGCAAAAGTTCAACTTTGTAGATATTACATGTATACCAAAATAGCTGAATGATTTCTCGAGCATTTGTGTATGAATCAATCTACATTTTCACACTCAAATGATCTTTCTTAGTCTACTAGTCAACGTGGATAGTTAAACATTTATTTTTTACGGGTAAGCTGGCTTTTATCTCCGATGTTTTGTAGATATCTGTGTACACACACACACACACACACACACACATATTTCTTAAGGAGTCACGCAATTCTATCTCGCTATATACTTCTGATTCTGATCTCGTCTTCAGGGTTTCACAAGTCTATCTGATGCACATGTCCTATCTTCTTCGACTACAAGGTCCTCTAAATCGGTTACCCATCCACCTATAAAGCCTCAGTCGGGTTTAGGTTTAGTAGTGCTGATGTTCTTTCCCTGATCAGACAACCATGGGCACTAAAACCTTAATGTGGATTAGGTTAAAAGGTAGATGCCTGGAAACACCTCGTTGGAGCACGTCCCTTATTTTAAAAATACCTCCAATGAGATTTTGTATGATATTGGGAACTAATTTTTTCGCACAAGTAGACATTTTTAACTAACATTGAAATATCCATACGTTTCATAATTGTTTTATAATGAAGTGAAAATGACGCTCCTTTCAAAAAGTCACACTACATTTGCAAGGTAATGACGCTCCTTTTTTGGTTAATGCAATAACCTACTTGTGATGAGCAGACAATTTAACATCGTGTAGACATTTGATTATAAAAATGGATACTTTTATTTACTTGAAGTCTGAACTTATAAAAGAGGCTGTTTCAAGATACAGCGGAAGCAAGAAAAGAAAAAACTGACCTAACCCTTCTCAGGGCAGTACGCCAGTATTTATATTGGCGTCTAACAACCTTTCTGATATTTACGGAAAGGTTAATAACAGAAACACGAAAAAGAGAAAATACATCTAAAAATAAAATAGGAAAAGAAAAATAAACGGAAATCCTGATATGGAAGACTTGTTCTACATAACAGAGGCCAATGGCTGAGCTTGTCATTTTTTCTTGCGTTCCTTTTTTAATCTTATAAATGTAATATTTCATACCTGCAAAGACTACATATAAAAGAATCTCCTAATTAATTTGTCTAATATTAAGACCTTGTGCTATAAACAATCTCATGAAAGCATTGCGGTTTTATTTTTCTTGATTCATGCTGCCTCCTTGTAGACCGGTTTTGGCATTCCTTTTCAATTTGGATTATCTTCGTCTTGCCCATTCATCTGAAGAGGGGGTCTGATGCAATTAAACTGCATGTCTCTTCTCCACCTGAGGTCCTAGAGAAAGCTTTGAAGTAGGCAACATGTTCTTTGGCGAAAGGTGTTTCAGAGGATGTCACCATAACTTTAACATAATATTGAAATAACTGTGTTCATGTTGGAAATTCGTTAAGCTGGGCTTTCCCTGATATAAAGCTATTCTATCATAAAATATAGTTGCTCGGAGAGATTGAATTGTCCTAATTAGACAAGTGTCTTTTTGAAGTTACAGTGGTGATGGAGGATGTATCATTGATATCAGCTTGATCCCATCATTATTACAACTGACATTGAAACATTTTCTTAACCCTGCTTTTCAGTTGGCGTCATTTAATTTGTTGATGCCATGTAAATCAGTGTAGCACAGAAACTAATTTTTTGAAATTCTTCTTGTGTGAAAGTGGAAACCTTGCTTCATGAAGAATTTCATAGATTTTAGAGGGGATAGAACAACACCTGGCTATCCTAGATGTTGAGATAGAGGAGAGAATTGGAGCGGAAAAGATAGAAGCCCTAGGCGGTTGCAGTGGGAAGAATTTATTTTCTTATCCTTAGATGCCCCCCATAAGGTAACGCTATAAATGATGCATGCTTATGGATCCAAGATCTAACGGGCCCAAACGATACTAACTCCTTCCCAACATTTATCAACATTTCCATGTAGTAAATATCTCATTTCTTTTTTATTTGATGGCGTGGAAATTTTTATTTGAGAGGTGCACACTGTGAGGACTTAACCATCATCAAAATTTGAAATGTGACAAAGAGGCCAAAAAGTGTCAATTAGAATACCATCTTTACGAGGGCTTTCTATTTTATCCGGACTTGGGTATCACTTCTATAATAAATTATGGGCAGTCGTGGTAGTGTGGGATGTATTTCGAGGACATTACCTCATTTGACTCTGTTTGGAGTGTGCAGTTGATTGTACAGCGAAAGACATTTTTATATGCTTTCGCCATGCATCAGTAGTTCTCATATTATCGTTGTGTCATTGTGTCATGGACACATTTGGTCAGTTTTTACTGAGCTATAAGTTTAATGTGCGTTAATGAAGTAAATGTGTACCTGTTTCTTGCGTTTTCCAAGTGATGTGCCAGTAAATGTATACCAGTTTCCCCCCTCTAGAATTAATGACAAACTATCCTGATTTTCTGTATCAGTCAGGACAGCCGGCTTCCTGCAGAGTTTGAGATCACAAATTGGTGTCGTCCTTTTGATTCAGAACAAGACAATATTCTCGCCGTTCAAGTAATGAGATTTAGTGATGGTTCATACTTGGAAGATCAAGACCATTGGTGGTTGTCTGGTATTCATCGAGATGTACTTCTGTTGTCAAAGCCCCATGTAATATCCTCTCTGATGTTCATATATTTATATAAATTTATTTTTTGCTGATTTTGATCCTTTTGATGACTAGTTTTTCTTGATCAGAATGAACTTTGACTTCCGTATGACGTGACCTTTTTCATGCAGTTAATTTCTATCATTTTAGCTTTTCCCCCCTATTAAGCAAACCCTATATGAAATAAGACCATGTACTCAGAATCAGCCGATTCAGACTGTAATCTGCCATACGGTTGGCCAGTCAAGGGAGCTTTAACAAAAATATTTAAGTGTAGAAAGAACCTGTTAACTGCACTCATGCATCTTTTGTGAAATTTTTACTATATCAATGTTTTCCCTTTTGTGTTCCACACTGACCTCTTACCCCAAGTTGGCTGATTATGCTGATCGGACCATTACCTAGATCAGATGAGAGCAAGACAACCTGGGCTTCTGACCCCATTTCGGTTACAGCATTGAACTAGGCACAGGGTTCAATTTGGAAAATTTGTGCATGTTGCATTAAGCATTTTGATACTGCTCAAATACAGATTTATAACGATATTTGATGTTTGAACCTGATCCGGATGTTTTTTTTCTTGTTTTATGGTCTAATATGCATAATGCTGAATGTTTAGAAGTTTTTTTTATTTTCGGTTCAATTAATTGAAAAGTAGAGTAACGTATTTTCAAGTCCTGACATTGATAACTTGTATATCATGGTGCAATTCTCTAAGAACACGGCCTAGTACTTAATCTATATTATGATCGGACCAACTCAGGCAATTATGTTGCATATCACAACGGGATATGCTGAAGCTTTTGAGTTGAATTGCATGTGTGACTCCAACATGGTCCATGTCTTTCTTTTGCTTGAACTCGAAACATACAGAGAGCTTGGGAATGTCCTCTTTTTTTACTGGTACCAATAGAAAAGCAATAAAAATGGGATACCTGTCTCCTAACCACTGCATCCCTTAATTTTCGTGATATGTTCAAAAATAAATATGATAATGTAATTGTATTTTGTCTGTAACTCTCACAGTCTATGGTTTATGCTCTTATGCATCTATCTGGAAGATCTATGTATCTGATGATGGACAATCTGTGCTGCGGCTGAAGTTGGAAAGTCGTTGAACCTGCTTGATGTAGCTTGTAAAGAGCGATTTTCTCCCCCATTGACGTGAAGTTTAAATAATTCATTCCCCAATTTGAACCAAATCAACCAAGGATAACATGGTTTGCCTATGCTGAGATTATACCTTTGATTGTATATGAATATGAGGGTGAAGGGGGTACACTAGTTTGGAAGCTGGGTTCAGGCTGACCATTTACTTTGTTCCTGGGACAACAAGTAAACACTAAAGGAAAGAGTTATTGAACCCAGTCAGGATTAGTAAATGTGTGAGACTTTTCCTTGGAATTGGTCAAGGATGTACTGTTAGAATGCATCCGATATCCTTGTGTTTTGAAGAACAAGAAACCTTCTCGTGGAAGGGAGAAGAATAGAACTTAATAGAACACAAGAAAAGGGAAATAAAGTTTTCCAATAGTTCTCGATCAATTAAGGAGATCTGTTATTTATGACAGATCCTCATGGAAGGTTCTAGACACAACCTTCCACTTCTAAGACACTAAGAAACACGTGATATCACGTGCTTCCATAAGTGAAACACATGATATGCTCCCCATTAGTCATATGCACAGTATTTCAACATGTACTAAGCCCAAACCAGGCTTAACGTCACTTGAACTAAATAAACTTTTTCATTGGCTTCAGTGGGTCTAAGTTTTTCAACAACCTGAGAATTGCGCTTAGTTCCAAATCAGAAATGTTAAAAAATTGCGAATGCTGAATCTGAAACTATGATATCTGACCTGGGATCCGAAAAATCTATTACTTGATGCTTCACTAAGTTCAATTCCGGTTTAACGTATCATCAGATTCTTGAGTCTTAAGCATGTATGAAACTTTATTCAATAATTTTTAATTAGAAATTTTGAGGAGGGAGAGCTCCACGATCAAAAGCCCAAAGATTCCTGTGCATGGCCTGAAAAGGAAATGGATCACTGAATCATCTATTCAGGTTCTTTTGTTGCTGACTTATCTTCTCTCTCATCTTTGTCTTGACCTCTTTCCATTTGGGTGGTGATAGTTGCCAATTCACGACACATAAAAGGATAGATTTTTTGTAAGTGTTTTTATAACATATGCCAAATATTTGTGTATGCCATTTTATTTTGTGTTTAATGAGTACGTGGCACTCTTCAAACTCAGAAAACTGCTGTTCTCATCCACACTACTATGGATGAGGTGAGATCTAAGATCAGTGTTACTTGGATTCAGAGAAGAGGAAAATGCCTTTTTTCCTTCATTCTTTACCAATTTAACGAACAGTCTAATAAGCTAGTCTTACCATTCCAGCATTTTTCATATTTTATGTCATAAACGACCTTTACCTAGATGTTAAGATCAGATTGGTATTACTAAGTCAGAATTCCAGTTCTGTGCAGTGTCAACCATATTTTCTTTTGTCATGGTTACCAGCCGTACCATCCTATTGTAAATCCACTTGGTCATGTTGAACCTGATTCTCAAGGGATATTGTGGGTTCTTGTGCAGCTGACAACCGCTTGCGACTGTAGCTTTGACTAATGAAGTGTTTTGGGTTTGGCTTCTCATTTATCCACTCTTTATTCTCTTTTCAAATATTTGGATTTGTTTCAATACATTCTGGTGCCTTTCCATGTGACCAAACTTTAATACATTTCTATCAATAGTCTCGCTTTGGACATTAGAGGCTTTTCTTGTGCATCATGTCTACCCATAAATTATCATCGTGTTATGGTTGATCATGCAGATGTTTATTTCTGATTACTTCTTCACTTCAAGCCTTGGTGAAAATTTTCTCTATGCTGATGTTCAGGTATGTGGTCTACCCTCGCTTATTCACCATTTGGTTATTGTTTTTGTGCAATGTTGTGCTATATTTCGAATAATTTCCCATACCCTGTACATTAGTGTAGTAAAATAAAATGTTTTGGTGCTCTTATACATCACGCATGTTTTTTTAGATTATCTAGTGAGAAGCATGTACACATTGTGGGGGTAGCATGCCGTACATGCCAATGACATTGGCCACTGAAGTGTGCAGCGCTAGTTACCTCAAGCAGCTGGTGTTATTTCACCCATGGCAAGGGCACGTTGTTCATGCAAAATTGTACCCCTTCACTCTTTTTACTAAAATTAAAGGGAGTCACTGTCCTAATCTTTTTTTCAGTTATGTACCCTTTACTCTTAATTTCCCATCTAAAACTTTAAGAAAAACGCCAGACTTTTCCACAGCTGATCAGAATTCAAACGGGGACACACTATTGACTAAAAACTCGAAAAAGCGTACTAGATTACTCTGAGAAAAAAATGATGCTACCTAATAATGGAGGGTAATGTATTCTTGCCTTCCAGGCTGAAAATATGTTTCCTCTTATTTTTCCTGTTATGTCTTATTCCTTGTGATGAATGTTTCGCTCTATCTATATTAATAGATTTCTAAGTTGTCCAACCTCTTTCATGAAAAATGTGAAATAAGAAGAGAAAAAAAACTCTCTATGAGATGGCAACATTGTAAACCAGGTGGAACATACCTTCCCTGGAATTAATGGATGATAATATTGCATTTTCATTGGGCAGCACAAGATGAGAACAATATTATTATTTGTAAAGTGAATATTTTTTTGGAGCTACTGTTGAATATATTTTTTATCACACCACACGTGAGGAAGACAAGTGAGGGAAAACGTAGTCATAACCCTACATCATTTTTGGGCACGATTTATACGTCATTTTGTGCTGTTCACAGTGAGTTATTGTCATATTATCATGATGTTGTTTCCCATTCTTTGTGTGTGGAAGGAGAGTTTTTCTGATGTACAGTCAATAACTTGTAATCTGATTTGTATGTTTTCCAGCGAGATAATTATTCCTCGAAGCTCTCTGGTCTGTTTAAGATTTTCTTGCAGCTTTTGTTTATCTTAGTCCGCTAATGGCAGTTAGAAAGTCTGCTGTATTCCTTTGCTTTTATTGTGATTCGATCACATTATTCCCCGTCTTCCTTTGGCAAAATTAACAAACGTAAACGTTATAGTTTTATTCTATTTAGCCTGAATTTAGCTTCGAACCTGTGTTACCTACGGACAAGGCCAGAATCATATCTAGTGTAGGAGCTAACACGGTGATCATCTTGATTTTTAGGAAATATAGTTGAAACTTCAGGCTAAATAGAAATGTCTTACTTTTTGGGGATCTAGTGCTCCTAACTAGAAGTGAGGAATCTGGATTTGTAGCTTCTTATTGCACACAGCTGGTTCCTTTCTTACAAAGTTATGTGGTAGAGTATCTCCTCAGTGAAATGATGGTGATAAGAATCAGCAAAATATACTAGTCATCAATTCCTCTGCCCGAAATGTCTTACTTGCTAGTGTTCATCCATTTTTTTCTTTAATATAGTGCTTATGATCAACTGCACAAAAAGAAACTGTTTCTGATCTTCATCTGATGATATTATATGCGAACGCTAGTCCACTAGGCAAAATTCAGAATGTTTCATGGGGACGAGTGTGCTATTTCGAAGTTAATGACAAGGCGTCTGAGAAATTACTTCTCAAACTATGACTTTACGTACGAATTACTGATTTTAATGCTGCTCCAATAAGAGATTTGAAAATTATGTTATTCTCTAAGAGAGAACTGTAAAAGTCTGGAACTGTTGACTGGTTTATGTGCAAGGACAGATATACTCAACCATTTAACAGCTTGTATTATATACTTTACTAATTCCGACTTCTTTTCTTCTGAGTGGATTAAACATTTTTTTTATCTTCGTGAATGTTTGATGTAAGGAAAATAATTTTTCTTGACAGACCTTATCTTTTGCCTTTTATCCATAAACTGCTTGATAACAGTTTTTACATATTCAGGTTGAGGTTAAAATTGATATTTTGAGCAGCCCTCAAGATGGAGGTTCGGCAAACTTCACCATCGAAGCAACGCTGTATGACACTACGACCTGGTCTGGTTATCAAGATAATATGGATCTGGAATCTTATAGTATATTGCATATGGAGCCTAAAGTACTTCCCAGTGGATATCTCGGTTTTCATGGTTATCAACTTGTGGGGAGGTTGGAAAGACCAAAACTGTGGTCCGCTGAGCATGTGAGTAGTCTCAACACAGAGAACTATTGATTTTAATTTCATAGCAATGTCCTTTCATACTTACTTATAATCAAAAAATATTAAAAACTTGAAAGCCATTTTCTCAATTGCCTCTCGACAGCAGGGCTACACATGATACGATGTTCCCATATGAAAATTCACCAGGATGTTTTGCCTCTCTTTTAAGATGTTTCCAATGTGTATCCAACTCATGGTTATGCGTTTGTTTGGTACAATGCCATTTTCTTTTTTTAAAGCATTCAGTTCTAAATTTACTTGGTTCTCTTGTAAGGAAGTTGATTTAACTTTTCTTGCCAAGGACCTAAGTTTATACATAATTATTACATCTTGAACCGCCATGTTTACCCGCTGCTGTAAGTCATGTCTCATCGCTTGGTTCATCATATGGGCTTTTCATCCTATCGACTGATTTTCACATTACCCTATATAAGCACAAAATAATGACCAAGTGATCTGCAGTCTTCAGTCATAAGCATTGAAATATGTGTTTCCACGGGCCACTTGTGTTCAGCTCGAACTAGTTTAGTCACCTTAACCTCAATTTAAGTAGTTTATGTCATTTTTACATTCCGTTAAAGCATCTCTTGATTGAAGATTTACACTGGTCACAACATATCCATCTGTTTCGTTCATAATGTCAGTGGGATCCACGTACGTGGTTTGTCTGGGTTCCATGTCCCAAAAGGAAAGGTTCCAAAATTTTCCTTTAATGTGCCTAGACCCATACCTAGAAGTCTATTTTCATTGTGATTCCCAGTGTTCACTTGTCTTTGTGTAGAATTACTTGAAAGAAAATTGGAGAAAGTTTCTTGGTTCTGATATAACTTCTTCCTTTCATCAATAGCCTAATTTATACACCCTTGTCATCTCACTCAAAGATGAATCTGGGAACTTGGTTGACTGTGAATCATGCTTAGTTGGCATACGGAAGGTATCACAAGCCCCGAAGCAGTTGCTGGTAAATGGCCAACCCGTTATAATCCGAGGTGTCAACAGACATGAACATCATCCACGTCTAGGAAAGACAAATTTGGAAGCATGCATGGTTCAGGTAATAGTTTTTTTTTTTCGTTTCTTCGTTAATTGTCGACATATTTTCCTCCTTTCTTTTTGTTCTCTATTTATATTTCTTTCTCTTTGACCTTTCTACAAGGGATGAGGAACTAAGGATCAATAAAAAGGAGTGGCAAACATGGAAAACTTCTGTTATTTGGGATTTGAAACGGAGATAATGAAGACTACTACAACCTTGTCATTTGTCCATTCAATAACTTTCTTCATTACAGCATAGTTTCCATTTCGGTACTCACTATGTTTCAAGTTCTTTTCTTTTAAGAAAAAAATTACTGGTTTGACTGTCGTCTTTTTGACGCACGACGTGAAGGGACAAACTGTTGATCATGATTGTTGGATAGATGACATAATATTTTTACTGCACTTCTAACGGATATAATTCTTGGATTATGAGGCCTATATGGTGATTGTATATGACTAACACGACCACCATTTGGCACTCACTTATCAAGAGGGTCTCCACTGGAAACTCGCCTACACGTAGATACCATGGCTATGTTTTCATTTAGAACGATTGTGGGGCTAAGTATCATTCTTTGCTAGTTAGGATAGGTCTCCTCTTATGATCTCAGGAACCCATTATTGTGTTTCCCTAATCCCTGAGAAAAATTCATCGGCATAAGATGATTCTGCCGCCCATTCAAATTAATGTTGTTCGGTCTAGCCATGAGGATAGCTATCACATCAGCAGAAATAGATAATGTCACTCACACCAGTACACCAATGAGTGTTTGGCAATAACAATAGTTGCATGATTCTCAGAAAAACCAGAGCAGCAGCTGCAGCCAAGGTAGTTGCAGCACGTGCCATGCTTGTGCGCTGAGATTTTGGCTCACTGCTGCATCAGTAGGTCTGGGAAGAAAGTTCTTTGGTGGTAGCATTAGATAACTGACAGTAGTTATTTCGTCCAGCAACAGATGTACAACAATAGCCGTGCATCAGTATGAGCTCAGAGGGCAACATTAAGTTGGATAACTCATATTGTGACTGAATGTGATGAAACAAACCCTGAACTTGTCTGATACCATGTTGAGAGGGCGGTTGGTAAAGGCCTGATCCTTTGACAGAAGAGAGAAGGGAGACCACTGTCGGACCCAACAACCCCAAATCCTGCTAGGCAAGTTAATATTTCGGTATATTTAAATCATATGTTAGCAACCATTTAGTTAACTTGCTGAAAAACTGGTTAGTTTCTTTGCTAAGAGTATTTATTTGTTCGCTAGTACCGAAATTTTTGCTGATTTCAGAATGTTGACGTATGCCTCATATTTTCTTTTAGGATTTAATATTAATGAAGCAGAATAATATCAATGCTGTCAGAAACAGCCATTACCCACAGCACACAAGATGGTACGAGCTGTGTGACATATTTGGTCTATACATGATTGATGAAGCCAACATCGAGACCCATGGTTTTGATCTTTCAAGTCATTTAAAGCATCCTTCTGAGGAACCAATTTGGGCTTTTCCCATGCTGGATCGTGTCATAGGGATGGTGGAGAGGGACAAAAATCATGCTTGCATAATTGCATGGTCTCTGGGAAATGAAGCAGGTTATGGGCCTAACCATGCTGCATCTGCAGGTAACAAAATTTTGGTACGCACTATTACTTGAGCCAATATCTTTCTATTACTTATGTTCTCATTCTAGGTTGGATTCGAGGAAAGGATCCATCAAGAGTGGTGCATTACGAAGGAGGAGGATCAAGAACTCCATCAACGGATATTGTATGTCCCATGTATATGCGTGTATGGGACATAGTGGAAATCGCAAATGATCCAAGGGAATCAAGACCTTTAATTTTATGCGAGTATGCTCTCTTCCCCATATTAATGGCCTTTTAAAATAATAGATCCACATGTTTTTTACCGTACACTTCATTATATCTACCATCCAGTATTATATAACTGATGTTCAGAATATCTGAATAGGTATTCTCATGCAATGGGCAACAGTAACGGAAACCTTCATGTTTACTGGGATGCAATCGATTCCAATCATGGACTGCAAGGTGGATTTATTTGGGACTGGGTTGATCAGGTGGGTAAAACCTTAATAATAAATGCTGTGAATTTCATATAACTATAAAGATATGAAAATTTTAATTTTGAATGTACTTGATATTGATTCACTAGAGCAAAATTCACAGACTGATGATGTGCATGATAATTCACTCAGTGAATGCGCGAGAACACTCTTTTATAATTGTCTTTAATATTATACGCTGTGACGTGCACACCTTGTGTAAACATTGGTGTTTATATGCTGGCTCTGATTTCAGTTATTTTCTGCAAGACTTACATGT
Organism: Spirodela polyrhiza; assembly: GCA_024713555.1. Lineage (NCBI taxonomy): Eukaryota > Viridiplantae > Streptophyta > Magnoliopsida > Alismatales > Araceae > Spirodela > Spirodela polyrhiza. The sequence continues at coordinate 4,880,260 of CM046529.1, read as the reverse complement.
TGATGAGTTTTGGCATTTTGAATTCCAAGCGGTAGTTTGTTTATTTTTATGCCTGGATGAAAGTAGTTGATGATGGACGATAATTCTCATGCTTTCCTTGATGAAACACAAGCTTATTCAAATGTGATAATAACTGTACCACAACAGTAACTTCTTTGTGATTATGCCTTAAAATCAACGTATGTATAATAACATCGTTAGTAGAATTGGTGAAAATCACTCATCACATGTTTGGACCGAATTTGACGCCTTGACAGAGAGTTCAAAATTGATTAATTAATTAATTAACTAACTTAAAACGCGAAGAAAAATGCACCAGAAGTAGTCTTGAAGGTATTTGATCATTCATAAAAATATTCAATGAAATTGAAGATTATTCTATCATGTTCCATGACACACAAAATTACTCTCTTTAGGTGCTGTCATGTGGATAACAGTAGGGCATTGGCTCGAACTATGACCCAGTCTTATATTCAAAGGAAATAAGTGGCGTAATTCTGTCTATTTAATGAAAATATTTTATTTTTTCAATGAATGCTATATGCTAAAATAAATCCATAAAGGTGATATTACCCAAATGGAATTTGGAGACTGTTCTGGTTAAGAACACTTGTCAGTGTATCCGGAGACATTCTCAGTTGGACATTTTGTAAAGAGATATTTTAAAGATGATTAGTCTGGTTAAAGCATGAGTCTCTTGAGAACTTTAAATTTCGTATACCATTGGATTGGAGAACACCAGCCTCTTTGAAACAGTCGTGAATGATTTCGTATGACCATGCGTTTGCCTGCTCATCTTGAGAATAAAAAAACGTCATACAAAGACATATATTGCATTCCATATTTTCCTAATAATATGATTTTAAACAACAGCAACTCTCTCATCGGGCTTAGATAAAATTTCCTTTGAAGTCGAATGAGGCTTTGGTTCATTTTCTTTCCTTACAGAAAGTTAGCCTAGGCTTTTCAAGAATATCCAGCACCCTTTTAACTTGTGACAAATGAACACCTCTGACTCTCTTTAGAGTCATAAAAGCCTTGGTGTCATCAGATACTTTGCAAGGCAAAGTGGATAACATGGTCTGGAATATATCAGCCTTACTAAGATGAATAGAAAATAAATATGGAGTGCATACCAGTCATGAAAATAAAATCACATTCTAAACGCCAGAGCCAAGTCAAAGTAGTGAAGTTTGAGAACAGCTTTGCATATTGCACATTATACAAAACATAACCTGGGTTTTTGTGCTGATTTGTCCTAAAATTATATCACCTATGAAAAAACTGTTGTCTTTAAGGAATTTCTTTGTTTGAAAAGATTTTGCCTGTGGTTGTCTACTGGAAGACATAGCGCTCACATTCTCATGAGCTTGTAGCATGAATAAAGAGATCCTCTTGCTTTTTTAACAGACTTTGCACTTCCTAGTATTCATTTTACAGTGATTGCACCAATCTTTTGTATTTTCTTCAGGGCCTGCTTAAGGAAGGTAAAGATGGCTACAAGCATTGGGCTTATGGAGGTGACTTTGGGGATAACCCTAATGACCTGAATTTCTGTTTGAATGGTATTACATGGCCAGACCGAACTCCCCATCCTGCCATGCATGGTAAAACTATTTATGCTGCAAGCACATTTTCCCTGTAATCTCATCTGTGAATACTCACTGACCTGAAGTTATTCATCTTTGGATCATTTTTTCTACCTTTTTTCAGAAGTTAAATATGTATATCAGCCAATCAAAATTTCTTTCAAGGAAAACAAGATCATGGTACTGTTTTCTTAACTTAATTCCTTTGCTGAACTTTGAATATGTGCATCAACCAACCAGAATTTCTTTGAAAGAAAACAAGATCATGCTACTATTTTCTTAATTTGATTCCTTTGCTGAGTTTTGACCTCTTCTGATTAACACTATGTAAATCTTTGCAGATAAAAAACACGCAATTCTTTGAGGCAACAGAGGCACTAGAGTTTAGTTGGCAACTTGATGGAGATGGATGCAGTCTGGGCTTTGGGATACTTGATCTCCCTCCAATAGAACCGCAGAGCGCATATGCAATAGAGTGGGAAACGTATCCATGGTTTTCTCTTTGGGAATCATCCTCTGCTACTGAAATCTTCTTAACAATTACTGTTAAACTGATGCACAACACACGATGGGCTACAGAGGGTCACATAGTGTCTTCAACACAACTTTGCTTGCCAAAGAAAAGGAAATGGGCTCCACATGTAAATGCCTCACGAAAAATTATTGGGTTTTTGTTTTATTTTTAATTTACATATATCATTGATACGGTTTATTTTGTTACAGGAAATCAGAATAACAGAAAATGTCAATTTGGTCGCCGAACAGATTGGTGACACTATCGCAATTCTCAAGAATAACGTTTGGGAAGTCATATTCAACTTGAAAACTGGAACCATTGAAAGTTGGAAGGTAAAAGTCAAGGTTACTGGTGAATTACAGAATTACATTTGCTCGAGTAGGGAGGAGTTATCTGAATTAATTGATCAACTGCATGGCATGCCTGATTTCGATCACAAAAGTACCTTTCTGCCTTAGCAGTTGGTCTTTCTCTGCTATATCATAAAACATTTGACTATATGAAGGAAAAATAATTGAAGGCATTTGTCCGCTGGCAAAAGATTTATTTTTATAACGGAACACTCACATGTACGACGACGGAAGATAAATAGTCATGTCTTGTTTTGCATTAGTGAGTTTGACGTGAAGAAAAGAAAACATCGAACAAAACTTGAACGTATGGAGATTGTTCTTCTTAAAGAATGTCCTGTTTTCATGCAGAATTCCTGTTTCTGAGGACCGATTCTCACTAATTTATTCTTTTAGTATTGGTTAATCAGAAGGAATTTTTTTATGGTTTCAGTATATAGGAAGTTTCATTTGATAAACAAAGGTTTAGGCATTATAAAATGATAATGTTTGTCGCTCATGAAACAAATATGCAAATGCTGACTATGACACTAGTTAACAGATGACATTTAATTTTCGCTGATGCAGGACTGAAATTGTGATGTTTATGGAAAACTAATTAGGGCATATATATATGTAATGATTTTAGTACTGTAGTTTTAGTTATGCCCAATCCAACACTATCCCCCTATGTTGAGCAGTAATGTGTTTAAATTCACGTAACTTAGTTCCACTCTTGAAATACCCAGATAAATACCCAGATAATGCATGTGCAGTAGTTTTTGTCTTTTTTGCTGTCGATTCTCAATGAAAATACTTGGGCAAGAAGCAGAGTAGGAGGAAAGTTCGACTCCAGCTGTAGCAGCTGTACAATGATTGGGCAACAGGTCACAAATCTCATTCTATTGGTCATTGAGCAGAAAAACTGGCACCCCCGTGCAGATTTTTACGCGCTAGATTTTGCAAATAGATCACGGTGTATAAATAGATTGTTTTTTTTTTTTGACCAAATAATATTTTAAAATATTCCTTAATGCTGAGCTTTCTTATCTCAGTATCTGCCTCTTTCCATATATTTGTTTGGATATTCGTTTCTGTATATTTTCAGTGTACATTTTATTTCATTTCGCAATTTCTTTATATCTGATATTACATGTAGATGGTAAGACTATGGGTATTATTTTAGATTAAGTAACGCAGGCTCCAAAGAAAAATGTAAAAAACATGAGTGTAATAACTGGATCGCAAGAACTGTGAAAAAAAAATCAAAGCAGGCAGACTTAAAAACAAGGGCACGATGGGCAACCTTCCTTGTGATGAAAGCAGTATACTTCCTATGTTGCGTAAGGACTGTTGGGGTCCAGCCTTTGCAGGGCTTGCTGTGGGGGAGCTAAAGTGTTAAACTAAGCGAAACACATGATTACCTCTGCTCATGAAATTAAAAGTGTAGATATTTCTGCGTCTGGAAGCAATCATGCCATTGTCGCAAATTTAACTCGCAGAAAGCATCTCGGTCTGAAATAGTGTAGAAAGCTCTGAACTTTTTGATTCTATAACTACGAAATGAAAGAAAACTTGATCAGAAGAAGGTTGGCTTTCTACGTTTCTTGATCTTCAGGTCGAAGGACATCGTCTGGTGCACAAGGGTATGCTTCCCTGCTTTTGGAGAGCCCCTACTGATAATGATAATGGCGGTGGTGAGAACAGCTATGCCTCTAAATGGAAGTCGGCATCCCTTGACAGAATGGTGTTCTACACAGAAAGCTGCTCGATTCAGAACCTGACAGAGCAGAGCGTGCAAATCAAAACTGTCTACTATGCATTCAAAAATGACGAAGCGGATAAACCACCGATTGGCAACGCCATTTTTAAGATCGACGTCACCTATCACGTCCATGGATCTGGGGACGTGATTATTGAATACTCTGTCAACCCCAGATCAGATCTGCCCCCTCTTCCGCGCATTGGGTTGGATTTCCAGATAGACAAATCTCTGGACCAGATCAAATGGTTCGGCAAAGGGCCCTTTGAATGCTACCCTGACCGCAAGGAGGCTGCCCATGTGGGCATACATGAGAAAAACGTTGAAGACCTGCATGTGCCTTATGTAGTCCCCGGTGAATGTTCAGGTAGAGCCGACGTTAGATGGGTTGCTTTCCTGAATGGCAGGGGGATCGGCCTCTTTGCTGCTGCTTATGGAGACAGCCCACCTATGCAGATGAGCGCGAGTTACTACAGCACACAGGAGCTTCACAGGGCCACACATAATGAAGACCTCATCAAAGGAGAAAACATCGAGGTATTATTTCCTCTCTACTACCATTTAGTATCCGAGAGCTACCCACTTGCCATTGTTATATGAGATCATACAAGTTCATAATATCTAATACGGAGAAGAATTGCTGGCTGGTTTGGTTTGGCCTCGGCTACCCTCCCAGACATGCTGACGAAAATGACATCTTTTTCTTCACATGGCGTTTCAGCATGCCATGACTGCACATAGAATCAACAGAACAGTCCTTCCTTGTATGCAGAGATTGCTCACTCCCTCCTGTTGCAGGTACATCTTGACCACAAGCACATGGGTCTGGGGGGAGATGACAGTTGGTCCCCGTGCGTTCATGAGCAATATCTCATTCCTCCAGTTCCCTATTCGTTCTCGCTAAGGTTCTGTCCCGTCAGGCCTTCCAAGTCCTGCCAGGACATCTATGGCTCACAGCTCCCGAAATAAAAGCCTTTCGATGCGTCCTCTCCAAGTGCGGTTTCAGTATGGTTGGTCGGTCAAGCTACGTGCTGATTCCAAAGGCATCTGCCATCACCAATAAAATATATGATACGTTCCAAGCCACGTACCTTGCTCACTCCGTTTGTGGTCGTGCTAGGTGACACTGATGCTCCTTTTTCTTATGAAAGTATTTTTCTTGCTCAAAATGGTCATGCATTCTTCTAGTGGAAGATTATACTCGTGGAGGCCAATCTGCCCCAATAAGGCTGCTATCTCCTCCTCCCATTTGTTTCAAGGGAAGGGAGCCTCCCCCCCCCCACCCCCCATGACTATTCCTTCTTTTACCCCTGTGACTATTTCACCTTGTTAAGATGTTTCATGCCAACCATTTCAGAGTGAAATGGTGGTCAAATGGTATGTCTTTACTTAGTAACTCCAAGAGCGAGTTAATCCAAGGTCAAAACGAAGGCTGATGATTAAGATGATTATTTTGGGTGTCTACATTAAGGTGATAACGACGGTCAATGTGACTAGTAGGGCTTTGGTGGCAGATCAGGACAGTTGAATGTACGCATTGTCTTAAGATATGTATACATATTCAGTCGTCTAAATGATACTTGTTTGTATGCATTGCCTTAAGATAAGGATATGAGAAGGAGAACATAGTGTTGCCAATACGTGTAGCCATTTGAGAAATTATTTGAAAGTAATAAGTCTCTTGCATCAAACACATACTTCATGAAAGATGGGGCAGCATGGTAACTTATAATGAATGCAAGGTGTAATCCATTAAAATGATAAATGGGCCCTATGTTAACAGTTAACCATGAAAGGAGATTTTAAACCCTAGGTTAACAAATGATCTATGAAACACGAAAGCCTATGTTAGCATATATAATCTATGAAAGGTGAAGCCCCCTACCTTAACATATAATCAAATCTATGAAACAGAAACTCTAGGTTAACAGCAACCGATGCACGTCACCCTTTCTTTCTGAGCAATGACATCCGGCGGTCGACCTCCCTCTCCGCAGTCTGGACATGAAATTCAGCCCCCAGCATGTCTTTTATGCTGATTCTCGAGGAGATGCTTGCCTTGGCCGCCTCCAGAATCCCTTCAGTGGCCAGGCTGAAACCCAAGGCGGACAACACGCGCACGGCATTCGCTATCTGGCATATGTGCTGCCTCGTCTCCAGGGCCATGAGCCCCGGCCCCTTCTCTCCAAGGGGCGCTGAGTGGCTGCTAGAGTCGTTGCTCTCCTCCGCTCTGTTCCCTCCATCTCCTTCCATGACGCTGCCACTGGTCTCCACATGTTCGCCAACCCAGATGAATCCATTGCAGCCCAGAATCAAGTCAACTCCATAGTTCTCAAGGTGGTGGAAGTGCTGCTTCCGCCGCTTTACTAGGTACGGGGGCACAGTAAGCAACTGGCCACTCTTGAGCTGCATCGTTGGTGACAAGAAATTTACCAGAGATGAGTTAAAAATGGAACGTTCATTGGCAAAAATAAGAACTGAATCACGCCATCCCCTCTTTTATTTTATGCGTTTTGGAACAAGTCAATTGCTAGTGAGGAACGAAGCATTAAACATTTAATGATGAAAGAAAAAATGGCAGCTGCCAAAATAAACATGGGCGTTGTAGTGAATCATGATGGTCGGAGTCTCTTCCCCACTCAGCACAGATTGGCTTTTTTCCTTCTGATCTTGCGAATAATCGAGACACCCTTGAGGAAATAGATTTCAAAAGATTGCCATCATCATTCCGGAGGGGGCAGGCCCGGATCATCTACCATTGGATTCCGCTTAAAAGTTTCATAGCCAGAACTTCTAAGCCTTGATGTTTTTAGAGGAGCGCATAAGAGCATGATCCAAACAAAATGAAATAAATAAAATGAACCAAACAAAGTGCAAGTGCTCATTGGACATATCGTCGACATTTTTGATATGTTATGCGTCACACTAGATCAAAGATGTGCTAAACTATAGCAAACAAAATGATGCAAATATTTAGGATTTTTTCCTAAGCAGCTGCATTATTTCAAATCAAAATTAGAAAAACGGTCCCAGGTGGGGATAGATATGAGAATTGTCAAGGGGAGAGGTCTGCCAAAGAGTTGGTTCGACTCTCAACTCCAAAAATTTATTAAATAAAAAACACAATACAAAAGTATAGCAATTATGAGACCGGACACACCAAGTACATTGTGATAAGATTATAATTAGAAAATGGAGCAAATATGACGAACCTTTCCATACTTAATACTTCTTGCTTGCAAATGCAGACTTCCATCATGCTGGAACCCACGAACCTCGGCCTGAAAACGGAACAAATCAAGAATATCAATCTTCAAGAAACAAATAACAATATATATTTCACTAAAAGAGTGATTTTACTACTAAACTCTTAAGAGTTGAATTGCCAACTTAATTTCTTCACATCTTCTGCTATAATAGAACTCAAAAGTCACAGCCTATCATAGTAAAATTAGCACTGGAGAAATCAAGAGTGTTCTCCTCACAGAACAATCTCGATACAGAATAGCATCAAGGGATTTCCATGCTATAATTTTTTCAATAGTAACATTGCCAGTTTGTAGCATTACAGTATAAAAAGCATGATCTGCGGCCATTTGTATTGCTCAGATTCTGAGATCTTGAGAACAGTAGATTCTTCCCATGCATGATTAGAAACATCATCCACATGGAGGCAGATTTGACAACTGAATCATCTATTGGAATATGATGCTAAAATGCATTTTGCGATCAAAATCCAATACACTGTCTGGTACACACAGTCTATGGAGGAGGATATTTTAAAATATTTGCCAATATTTCTTCTTCAGATTTAGCCTCAACTCTGCGATTGTTTAGTCTGAATCTTCACATCTACACTAGCAGAAACCACATGCCCACCCCAAATTATTCCTACATTTTCCCTGGGGTCAAAATTTTCTGAAGGGCAAAGACCCACTTTATAAAAAATCTCTCAAGTTTGGCCTTACAGTGTCACACAATCCCCTTGGAGTAACTCTCGTATATGTTGCTTTTCTCTCATAATTTCCGGAGTGCAGTTTCAGACATAATTTAATGAACATTAAAAGATAATGCTTCTCAGCCACAGGATATGCATGTATTTATTACTTATGCGACCTAAATTGGATAAGAAAATCCATAATGTATACATATGTTTTCTAAAATTTCAGTTAATAGCAATCCTCATTAGGAAGCAGAAAGTTTACGACATCATTACAACAAAAAGCAATATAAAACTCACACAAATGACGTCATTTTCTTCAAATATACTTCTCATGTTTAGTTCATCTGTAGCTGTCCGTCGCCTCTAGCAAAGCAGACATGGAAAAACATGGTAAAATGTATCACACTAAAAACCTTCTCAACAGGAAATCTAGAAATCCTATAAATCAATTCACAAAAATTAGAAGTAGATCAAGAATCACACAACTACAATGATATCTAGAATTCAATGTCCAGTTGAGGAATTAAATAACAGTGTGAGTTAAGGCCAGAAAAGCTTGTATAAGTTAAAGGCTCACCGGAAAATTCTAGCACACAGAAATGTCAAATAAGAAAAAAAACTGTTTTATGATAGATTTGTCTAATTTCCGGTTATTAGTATGTCTAATGCTGTGGACTACAGGACAGTAGTTTCAATAACTTAAAGTGAAGCATATTTTGTCTTTGTTTCCCGACTCTGATCATCCATCAGCTTAATCATAGTTGAGATAAACCTTTGACTCATCATTAAAATGATATTTAGGCGCTATGAGTATGTTAATTTCCTCTGGAAATTTGTACCAATGATGGGTCGTATCAGTGGCCATTGATACCCTAGCCAAAGAAGAGAGAACAAAGTTACAGAATTTTACTCTTGCTACATCCAACCACAACAAAATAAGGGAAAAATAGAACTATAAATCTAGAAGGACATAGTGTATAAACACTCAGATGAATTGATATGAAAAGCAGGGAGAAAGATATCATTCTAGATAGATGAATTTTGAAAAACACAGAAATAATAACTATTCCCATTAACACTGAAGGCAATGCTCTTAGAAAACACTTCAAATATGACTAATAGAATGTAGGGAAGCTCAGGAAGAAATTGATATTTTTTCATTAAAACTTCAATTTGTACAAGTGAGAAACTTTTCAGGGTGACATAGGCAAGCAACTTAATATTATAAACAATTTTCAGAGATTAGAACTGAACTTTTCGTAATATATTTAACTTCATCATAGAGTTAAGATACTTGTAGGACTCAAAGCATGAGGTTGTTCAAATATATTGATCCGCCAAGGCACCTAATGTAAACCTTTATTTGAGCACTAAACAGTTTCAGTTGCTTCGTTGAAATAACATAATTTTCCAACATATGGTACGACCCATTGTGCTCAAATGTGTAAGAAAAAGTTAGTGAATACCTGGATGCCGTCTGGTAAGTTCATTGACGAAAGCATTAAAACTGCATCTTGAATAAAATTGATCTCTAATCTCCAGTGTTTTGTAGCAACCTACAAGAAGAAATTGTATCTGAATGAAAAAAAGAAAAATTTATAATGGCCATTATTCTCAGAAGAAAATTTTCAGTTCGCATGAATCCAGATCAAATCAATAGCCTTTTTACGTTTATGGAAAAGAGAAAAAAATTACCAAAAGCCTTTTATGCTCAGTTAAGCTTGAAGCAAAGTCAAAGTAAGTAAGCCGTAGATATGATATGAACGCCCATATTGTTATCCAAAAATAATATAGTGCACAACCAGAAATATCAAAGATCCCTATGACTGGCTTCAAGATTGCGAACATACATCAGAGAAAACTTGTCATTTATAAAAATGGATCCTAAAAGACAATAAAAAAGTTTCAGGAGGTGATTTCCCTGTTGAAATTTGAAGGTCTCAATAAGTCAACTCCCATTCCCAATCATTCTCTGTGCAAGCCTTATTTCATTATCCTTTCATCATTAGTCAAAAAACCGTAGAATAGAATAGTCAGAAATTATACCATAAAAAATTGTAGTTCATTGAATGACGTTCTATTAGTAGGACGTGTCATGAAGGTCTTTTTTATACATGAGAAATTTCTATGCACCAACCAAACTCGGTGATCAGTCAGAACATTATGCAGGCGTTGATGGGATGTGTCCATTATATTCAGAGTTTTTATCATTATGTGCATTCTGTGATTGTGTATAGAACCTTTCTAGGATCTGTTAAAAATAACAGAACCCACTCCCTCTGAAATGCAATTGTGTTCTTTCGAATAAGAGAATATTTTTTCTCCATGGGCTCTGTCACTATTCAGCGCACCAGACCTGATTTTATCTTCAACAGTAGACAACATGGAATTCATCTACGGATAATTCTAAATTAGAGTTCAGCCATCAGTTTTGAACCATAAGACAGTTTCTGTGTATAAAATCATTCTCTTCCTAGTGAAATCGAACCGGAAAAATGAATACAAAATATTATACCCAGAAGGAAGTCGCATGATAGAATAATAATGAATGAATGAAAATTTTCATATAAAAAATACCTCAATGACTCGCCCAACAATAATATCTCCAATCTCTGGTTTGTACCTGTAAATAAAAGAACCAGTGGTTTCTTAGTCATACAATAGAACAATTGATAAGTGAAACATCTGGAGATCAATGATGAGGACTGAAGAATTAGCTATTGAAATGATATCTGATATAACTAATCTGCCTATTACTCCAGAAGCTCACGACTTATCCATAAAAAAGTACTATTACCAGACACGCGCACCTAAGCATGAGTTTCAGGAATGGGTTATTTGAGGAGGATACTAATAACCACATCTACGAAGATAAAAGAGATAGTCTTAAAAAAAGTTTTCTTGCAAAAAAAAGTGTCAAAAAGAGATAAGGTGACTAGCAAGCTCGAAAAATAGTTGCAGTTGGGATTGGCTCCACAGTAACTTAAGTATGAGTATTTATAAGATTGATTTTAATTTTTACAAGTAAAATCTCGC